>JAPYZI010003324.1:0-31222 GCA_030523105.1 Ophioninae sp. A BG-2022a | reverse complement strand
CGATTTTTCAAGTGGACTTTCCGGGAAAACTATTAGCGATATCGATACGAATCCAACGCCATTATTTAAGTTAGGCAAAAACCTTTTCCAAACTCACTAGTTGAATCCCCATAGCATATGAGAAGCTCACTCTACGACCTTTTGAAATTTCGTGATTTTTGAGATTCCGGAAAAGTGGCCTGGGAGGACGAAAAAAATTTTTTTTCCATTTTTTAAGTACTCAAAGGGTGTATTTGATCGGAAATTTTCCGCTGATTACGAATATGCCCGAGTTTTTGCCGAAAGTGGAAAATTAGACTAGGAAAATGCAAAAAACGTTATTTTTTGGACAATTTCCCCTGCTGCAGCTTACGGTAGCTATTGTAGCGACGGAGGTTATGAATTAGTGCAGTGAACAAGCGACAAGTGATAAGTAAAAAAGTATATCGATTCTTCGGAGGGATGCAAACGCAGTCGGTAAGAACGGAGAATGCGAGTCGCTGCGCCGCCATTGAGAAAATCGTTGAACTGAATTTTCTTGACGGTCGATAAGATTTTGAGCTCGGGTGGTACATTTTTGTCACATTTGTGTGAAAAATTTAAAAAACCAATTTCTTCGCTATTTCTTCATTAAAATATATGAAACAAAGCTCAAAATATGTACTTTTTATCGCTTCAAAGGCTTACGCTGGGAAAATTTCTTAACGTGCAATACGATGGATCGTAGCTCCCAATTTCTCCCATGGTAACCACAACTGTGCAATTATCCGATTTAAATCCTTTAGCGGCGAAAACGGATGTTTGATGCTAAGTAAGTCCGGTTTCATATTTATGTTTTCTTTATCATTGTCACGTTCATTGATTAATAATGAGCGGAGTATTGTCTAGAATCAATAGACAATTAATGAAGAATAGATGAATTAATACGGCAAAAATGGTAGTATCGTACATTGATCATACGTCGTGCGTGTGACCCCTGATCGCATCAGGATTGTAAGAGAACAGTTAGCGCTACGAGCAGCAGATTGAGGTACTACAAAAAGCGGACATTTTGAGTAGGTAAACATCAAAAAGTTGCCAGCCCTCTAGTAACGATATTGTCAAGTGATAAATAGCTCGTCGCGACGGTGCTGCTCTACCAACTAGAGCCGGGACTGCGACGAAATTTCACTGCGGCACGAATTGCAGAATCGGGGCTTCATCTCAAAACTGGAGCATACGAATCATTAAGTTAATAATAAAATTCATTTGAAACACTATACTATCCTTCGACAATTGTATACATGGTAATTACGATCCCTGATTCAGCTTCTACTTGAAAAATAGTAGAGGTCGATGCGCGCGACTTTCATACCGTGCCTGACGTTCCACCGGAGTGGGGCGGGCCTGTTTTCATTATTGTTGAATACTTTCGACGCAGTGCCGAGGCTGCCTATCGCATAGCTGTATGTCTAGGCACGTTAGTGACCGAGCCAGCCCATTATAAAAAAAAAACTAAAGAGCGTTATACGATACATGATCACATGATCGTTAGTAGAGATTCTGCGTACAGACTTCCGTGTGCGAGCTAATCTTTAGTTTTTTATCGTTCGTTGCAAAAGCAACGACGTATCAAGTTGACGCAGCGCGATAAAGCGCGGCGAATTTCATTATTGAGGTGGGCGGATTTTAACCACTGCGTTTGTGATCGCAAGATACTCTAAGGATTTGGCAACAATGCAATAATTGTTTTAACCGTATAGACACGCACGACGCGCGCGCACGTGTATGTATATATATATACGGTTGTGGGATATGTGTGCGCGCGTGTGTGTATACGTCCGTGTATACACTTCTTTATAACAGTGCACTTTTTTTGTGGTCGCTCCAAATGTCTCCAGCTGGCATAGAAGATTATTAAGAACCTTAAGCCTCGGAGATGGTAAGTTGGCAAAATAAACGCTGTAGAAGCTCGTACCTACTCTCGAAATTTCGTTATGTTTGTGAAAAGTGAGTGAAAACGTCGCGTTCGAATACATCATTTTCTCGGCATATGTATTCGGAAGATAATTGAATAGCATTATTGCAAAGAATATGATCGGAATCATTGTGCAGAATAATCGGATCTCGAAATTTATAAAAAATACCGTTTCATACACCTTGGTTAATCGAATCGAACACTTGATCCGGCGAGACTGCAATAGTCGTCATATTTCATCAACCTACTACATATATACTCACACGTACACAGAGACGCACGCACGCGTGCGCGCTGCGAAGTGAGTTCTACGACAAACGGTTCCTCATACAAATGAATCGCTCCGACCGTATCGAAAGAAAAACTATTGTACGACAATCTGTTGGATTACCATTAATTATATTTTCATCATAAGGCAGATTATCGGATGGATGTGCCATACGTGTATGTATATATACACAAACACGCACTCATACGGGTATGCCTGAGCCAAGCTGTCAATCTCAGGTCCATTTCGAGATTCGTCATACACAAGTGACGCAATTTACAATGTAGTAGTATAAGCGTGTTAGTATTGTCGACTCGACAAAACTGTATCATTTAAATACTACCCCAGGTGTACACGATTACAAGTTTGGAATTCCTTCGTATCTTCTTTCCATCACCTGAGAATGAGACTCATACGTGTTCTCTTCGCTGGTTGAAAGATTTTGCCTGCACAATTCTTCAGCTGATGGGCAGAAACTATTTTCTCCAAAGCATTTTGCATAGTAACGCAGGCTGATGGTTTCGACGATAAATTTGTCATCTACCGATTAATCATTGGAAATGGAATTTTTGTTTCATCGTGTGTTTTACTTTTTTTCTTTTTTACTGTTACGTCGTTGATGACATCTTGACAAGGCGAGAGTAAATTGAAACGAGTGCATGTCTGTTTGTGTATGTGCACATTTGTGAATTCAGATGGACCTGAAGATATGGAGAAGTTTCCACTGAAGGGTACTTCAATGTCAATGGCTGCTGTACATTCATCAGCAGCGATAAGTTATAACTCCTTAGATGCTCAGGTAGGCAAACACATAGTTTCCAAGGACTTTCTCTTGCGAATGTAACAATGTGGCAAACACTTCCTCTCCTTTGTTTCTCAACTGAAACCATAATCAATATTTTTGTGTCATTTCCTTGTGCTTGACAATCACGATACCCTGCATGCCGCTTACGTTTTTCTTATTTTTCCCATTTGTTTTTTTTCCGGGTGGTCTAAAGATACGAGCGCTTCAAGACTGTCTAATTTATCTGGCATTAATTAGTGTGTGTCGAATGGGACTTTAACTTCCGTTGTTTGCTGCCTTTCCCCGTTCCCTTTTACAGAAGTGCTGAAGACGCGGTTGCGTCTAGATTCCGTAAAAAACGAAAGGGAAAGCTTCGACGCGAAGAAATTGTCGCGTGAGCTTCTCAAGAGGGACGTCACTTGAGGGCGCAACGAGTTATCCATAGAAGGGAATTCGCGCTTCGTGTTAACAGAAAAATTAACTTATATATCATATTACAAAGAATAACAAAGCAGCGAGGAGCTGTGCACGGCGTCAACCCTTTATAGCAGCAGAACCAACCGGTAAAAAAACAAATCGAATTACACTTGCACGGAAAGAAAAAGACAGCAATGGGAAACTTACGAAGTTCTGAAAGTATCATGTTCAGATGTGCCGTTGTCCAATCGGGCATACCTTTACCATCCTCGGAACAGCACGTTTACTCATTGATAGTACGCTCGGACTAACGAAATTCTCAAATAATCAACAATGATATACTAACAAATAATCTATAACGAATAAATGTGAAAGGGCAACTGACGTCGGAAATATTGTGCCAAGCTCTCATAGCGTGCAATTCTTTTGCACGTTCAATATTAATTATACAACGAAACTCCATTAGTTGTTGCAAATGATCATAAGCAGCCGCTTTGTCTTACAAGATTATTATCTCATTTCTGTAGACGAGCAACGGCACTGATACAGGTAGTACAGGCGATGCAAGATTGCGCAACTGCACCTTAAGTCGAGGAGGAAATTTCAGCAGCGACGAAGACATGCTGGATGTAAACCACCAGACGGGTGCTCATCATGCGACTAACAACCCGCACGGAGATTGCAGTGTGCGTCTTGACGACGCGACCTCGCACTGTGAGTCGAATAAAAAAGCATTGTACCATTCCTTGTCTTGGGCAGAGCTTGTACTACAGTTTGTGAACATTGATTTACTAAATAATTCGTAATTCAAAAAGCTGGGTTCCCCGACGTAACACCATTATTATTGACTCGACCGTAGATTTGATCGAAGCGATAACTAAATAAGATTGTAACAAAACCTGTGATTAATTTACTCGCGGTTTAATACTCGCATATTTTTCATCCAGTTTCTGCCGATTCGGATGACATACCGGGAATCGGTCAATACGATGACTTCCATACGATCGACTGGCAACGAGACATAGCTCGCGATCGGATGAGGCATCGGTACATCGTCAAGAAGAAACACGATTCGATATGCGATTTAGTGAAGGGAGCTCTGGACGCCTCGTCCGGATGGTTGTGCGTACTATTCGTGGGCCTTTTCACGGGTGTCGCTGCCGGTATAATAGATATCGGTGCCTCGTGGATGACCGACCTCAAATTTGGCATATGCCCGCAAGCCTTCTGGCTTAACAAAGAGCAATGCTGTTGGAGCTACAACGAGACAACGTTCGACGGTGGAAATTGCTCACAAGTGGATATCATTGCGGATCTTGTGTGCCTTTATCGGATCCCGCGCGAGAGATAGATTCATAATTTATGATATTTCAAAGCCGGGAATACTCCCGCCGTTTTTTTCGTATATCCGTCCGGTATCGTTATTCCCAGGTTTGCCTTGATACATTTGCGGATCGAATCGTTAGGAAAAATTCGATATTTTTAATATTTCGAATACGAAACGGGCTCAGTAATTTATGTTTTATGTAATTGTACCGAAGCGTTCAATCATGACTTTGAAAAACCGACCAAACTATTCAATGGTGCATCAAAGGATAGAAGCTCGCGCGGGTTCCGCAGGCCTGAAGATAATTTATTCGTGAAAACGAATAATCTTGATAGAAATCCGTAATTTGTCACAGTGGTTACCATGGCCCGAAGTATTCACTCACTCAAAAAGTGGTGCCGGGGCGTACATAATCTCGTATATGTTTTACATCGCGTGGGCGCTCCTATTCGCTTCGCTCTCAGCTTCTCTCGTGAGAATGTTCGCGCCGTATGCTTGCGGCTCCGGTATACCTGAGGTAACCAATCGTCAATCAAAAAGACACTTCAATGTAGTCTAGGATCAGAGATGAAAAACGACACGTGACGTCCTTTTTGTTTTTCAGATAAAAACTATACTCAGCGGGTTCATAATCCGCGGTTATTTGGGCAAGTGGACGCTGATAATAAAATCAGTTGGTCTCATATTATCGGTGTCGGCCGGTCTGAGTTTGGGTAAGGAAGGACCGATGGTACACATAGCCTGCTGCATCGGAAACATTTTCTCATATTTGTTTCCGAAGTACGGCCGAAACGAGGCGAAAAAGAGGGAAATTTTATCGGCTGCGGCTGCAGCCGGAGTATCAGTAGCGTTTGGTGCGCCTATCGGTGGTGTCCTCTTCAGCTTAGAGGAGGTAAAAGTGTGACCTTAACGAGGTATATCGGAGCCCTTTTCAGCTCTCGTGTAAATATCTTATTACCGTCTTTAATTGCAGGTCAGTTATTACTTCCCCCTGAAAACACTGTGGAGATCGTTCTTCTGCGCGCTCATTGCAGCCTTCGTCTTGCGTTCAATAAATCCTTTTGGAAACGAGCACTCGGTTTTGTTCTACGTTCAGTACAACAAACCCTGGATATTTTTCGAGCTGATACCGTTCGTAATGTTGGGAATCATCGGAGTGAGTACGATAAATAAAAAGCTTCGAGTCAATTAATATATTTCATCGCAAAACTCGTCTGATCTTTTTTTGTTAACAGGGCGTCATCGCGACACTCTTCATCAAAGCCAATTTGTATTGGTGTCGGTATCGGAAAACGTCGAAACTCGGCCAATATCCCGTGACTGAAGTTCTCGTTGTCACTGTCGTAACGGCGATTATCGCTTACCCAAATCCTTACACGAGAATGAGCACGAGCCAATTGATTTATCTCTTGTTCAGTCAGTGCGGGGTCTCGAACGCTGATATGTTATGGTTAGTTGCCATACCAGACTTTACTCTCAAGAGCTGTGCTGAGATCAAATCCTGGAATATTGTTTTGACAAAATTTGATAAAAGTTAGGATTTTTCAAATCGGATCAGTACTTCCAAAGTTTACTCCCTACAAAGCCACAAAATTGAAACTCCTTATAATATTAATGTAAACGTAGATGTGGATTATCAAGTTATCGCTTTTCACCAAGCAATACAGTCTCTTTCGCTTCTTTTGCTCTTGAGGATAACCACTTAAATATATGAAAGCCGTTTGTTTTTTAAATACATGAACCGTTGATGAATATGTATCTTTTTTAGCGATTACAATCGGAACTTCACAAATGTGAATTCGGCGATCGAGAGCGCGGCTGCAGGTCCAGGTGTTTACAACGCCGTATGGCTACTCGTACTGACGCTCATCCTCAAGCTGATAATGACGATATTCACGTTCGGTATAAAAGTACCCTGCGGTTTATTCATTCCGTCGCTCTGTCTGGGTGCCATAGTCGGGCGGATCGTCGGGATAGGAATGGAACAGTTGGCGTACAATTATCCACATATATGGATGTTCAGCGAAGAATGCTCGACGGGTGTCGGGTGCATAACCCCCGGATTGTACGCGATGGTCGGTGCCGCTGCGGTCCTTGGTGGTGTTACTCGAATGACAGTCTCTCTCGTCGTTATAATGTTCGAACTGACGGGCGGGGTTCGATACATCGTTCCTCTCATGGCGGCAGCGATGGCGAGCAAATGGGTCGGCGATGCCCTCGGCAAGCAGGGAATATACGACGCCCACATTGGCCTCAACGGCTATCCCTTCTTGGACAGCAAGGAAGAATTTCAACATACGACACTCGCCGCTGACGTTATGCAGCCCAAGTAACCACCGCTTTTCATTATTACTTATTCAGAGTGAAATATTTGCTCGACGAAAGTACTAAAAGTATCGTGCATCAATTCTCAAAACATCATGATACAACGAATAGGATTCTTGTAGGAAAAAGAAGATTCTTCTGTAATTAAGTTTAAAGCTATTGAGCATGACAGTTTCGCAAAAAGCCACTTGTTGATTTCAGTTATAACGCATAACCGGTAACCCAATTGCATTCTTGTTGCAGAAGAAACGAGGCTCTCCACGTGTTGACCCAAGATTCGATGACTTTCGAAGACGTAGAGAATTTGTTAAAGGAAACGGAGCACAATGGTTTTCCGGTAATCGTTTCGAAGGAGTCGCAATATCTGGTCGGCTTTGTGCTGAGAAGAGATCTGAACCTTGCAATAGCAAACGCTAAGAGAATGATGGAGGGTATAACAAGACAGTCACCTGTCATATTCACGAGCAGCAGTAATCTTCAAGTACACTCGCCACCACCGCTCAAGCTGAAGAAAATTCTGGATATGGCGCCAATCACGATTACCGATCAAACACCGATGGAGACCGTAGTCGACATGTTCAGAAAGTTGGGTCTTCGACAAACCCTCATTACGCATAACGGGTAAGCTATCTGGGTTTTTTTACGACGCTGTTCTTCGTTTCGCTCTTAACTCATGCTTGGTTCATCAATTTTTCCGGTGCGCTCACATCTCGTCGTTCTTTCTTGTCCACAGGCGTCTTTTGGGGGTCATTACAAAAAAAGATGTACTGCGCCATGTGAAACAACTCGACAACGAAGATCCCAACTCCGTTTTGTTCAATTAGAGAGGAGGTTCGAAGAGGAGGAGGAGAAAAATGGGACTTATACGTCCGCGCGTAGAATTTCGCTCTTTACAAAGAGACAACAGATCCATCCAAGGAGCGGATATCGATGGACGCAAGTTCTTCGAGTGCCCAAAATATTTTGCGATCTTGTTTAGATTTTTTTCAAACCTAAACAAACTAGCAAATTTCAGAGGTTTAAAATTGATTGTTATACAGGAGTCTCGGAGAAGCTCGTGGATTTGCTTAGTGCTCCCTTCTACTTCAATTTCACTTCCCAAAAAATTCCCGTGCCCTTGTAAATGCGAATAACAAGTTTGCAATGAAACGTTAACGAGAGAAAGATAAGGATGAATTAATCTCGTAATGTACGAGCACTGGGTACTATCTGTTGTAAATTTTTTTTCGGCTGCTCCAGCTTTTCTGGAAATATATCAATTGAATCGTCGTGAACATTCGGGTTAAAATTTTATTCGTCATCCTTGTATTACCAATACCGTTATTCGCATATTTTAATCATCTTATTTTCTTTTTACTATTTTTGCTCTCACCTCGAATCGGGCAATAAACAGAAAACTACTTTTTTCACGATACTACAGTTGGCATTGTTGAAACTCAATGAAAGTTTTTTTTTTCATTACTAACATTTTTTTTGCCGATTAAAAATATGGAAACCACTCAAACGTTTTCCTACACCTTCGTTAGGGATAAATGATCTTAAACTTACGATCAGTTACGGATTATAATAGAAACGATCAAAAAAGTTCAATAGGATGCTACATTTAAATTATTAAAGATGTGACATCGTCTTTTTTACTTGCACATAATTAGTACACGCTAGAAAAGATATTCCAAAGTGGAAAGGAAGGCACAAGATATTGATACGATACAATTCGTGAATCAGTCTGGCTGCTTTTTTTAACATGCACACTGATAATAAACCAGAAATTAAATTGACCGTACGATCTGTCTTCTTAATGAGTTTGGATTTAATTCAATATTTTAGTGTCGCATTTATATAAGCCTGTATTTTTTGAAATAGTTAATACTGGTGCCAGTAACTTAGCAATAGCCGTGCTGACAGCACAGCGAGAAGGACGACGAATATGTTTAAAGCTACGTTTATTTGACCCGGCGGTTTGACACGCACTTGTAATTGATGGCAATACTTTTTTTTTCAGTATATCCCAATCTCTTAGCTAAACTTTTGTTATTATCGGAATTTTACACGGCGTACGTTTCGAGAGATTGTATGTATATATCCGTAACGAGTTTCCCATATACTTCGATATCATGATACGGAACAAAAGAATCCTATGTATATAAATGTATATCCAACCAGTAGACACACACACATATACGATTAAAGATAATATACGAGTGAGGAAAACAGAAAAATTTCTAATGAAAAAAAGGTTTTTTTTGAACGACGAAGTTAGTCTCTTCCACGTTTCGTGTTATCGCGACGGTGGCGACACCGCGTTATAGCCACCTGCCGGGAGAAAGCGATTGTCTCGCATGCGGCGATGACTTCACGAGACGCACCATTCCTGAATGCTTCTTCACGTGACATACGCATATACATATATATACATGCGTCACCGTATCACTGGTCTCTCTATCTCTATCATGACACACGTCCGCACATTGTATCACGTCGGTTTGTACGCGCCTCTTTTTTGTCCTTCCTCGCCATACGCAGTGGCAGTAGTGACAGCGGCGTTTGAGAGTGAGTTAGAGAATCAGGCGCGGCGGTCGGGGGGCAGGGAGGCGTGTAGAGGTGACGGGAGCGCGACGTTGGCAGCATTGCGAAAGGGCGCAGTTGCTGCTCGTGTCCCGAGTATTTTGCAAACAGCGAAGCGAGATGAGCTTAGGTCCGATATGAACGAGAATATGTGTTGTGATGTGCCCGTTTGTTGATGATAAATTACTATTACTTCGGTGTAGTAGATGCTTTTTGGTGAGTTTCTTACGGGATTCGATTCTCCCTCGGATTCTTATTCCATTGCTTTCGCTTCGTTTTCAACCGGGATGTGGCACCCACGCTTGAATCCGTGAATTCAAAAAAAAATGAACTATCGCCTCGATCTTTTATATAAGGTTATGCTCGATTAACTAGCGGTCTCCTCGTTTAGTACACGTCTTCGAATCGTGTAAACGTGCGCATCACCGCTTGACAAACCAAAGAAACGCTCGTCCAATCGCGCTTATTACAATCAAGAGCAGCCGCCTGCTATTAATTTTGCTCTATTGAGATCAACGCGGGGAATCGGTCTCGCTACCGGCCCTGTACTTACCCATCGTCATATACAAACTCGTGTGCGGATGTGCGGATTTATATTGGCTACGATACACGCGCACACGCGTGCGCGCGTACACACACACGCACGCACCGGAGTTTTCAACCTTTTTGATAGACGGAAACGGTAGACATAACCTGCTTAGATAACGTGTATCGCGCGTAAATATTTCGCTCAATTAAGAATACGCATATTTTTATTATTGTTTGCCATCGCAAGCTTGGCTACTTTACAACGAGGAAGTGGCGGGGAGGGGAGTCTAGTCGCAAATTTTATACCTTTCTACCGATAATTCGTACGTGTCTATGTGTGTGTGTGTGTGCGTATAGGTCGTATGTAACGCGTGTCGCGTTTTACTTTGTACGAAATACACTACCACGCGCGCGGACTTCTGTGTTTATACGTCGGAGTCATTGACGTTTCTTAACATATTAAAATTCTCGTCACATCCTCCGCGTTACAATGAATATTGCTCCCGTTAATTTTTACTGAAGAATTCTACTGGTACTGCATATGCACGTAACGTTGTGTATACATATTTAAAAGCATGTATACACACACCCATCCTGGCTAAAGTTTAAGGTACTGTCTATAGATGAGAATTGTTTTTTTCTGTTGTGATGCAATATGACATCTGATCCACATGTACCAAAGTTCCAACTTCCATGACTGCTACTCTAATCGAATCTGAATGAACCTTGCGTATTTCCATACTGCAATATGTCTGTATACGCATGCAGTATGTTGCACGTGTACACACGCGCTTAGTTACTCTAATAAATAATGGATTCAAGGTTTTCTTCCATTTGTATGCAAATCTTTATAATACAAGATTTTTTGGACTGTAGAATTTTCGAGAGAACATATATGTGTATATATATATATATATATACATATACACATGGGACATATATATGAGATACATATATATATATATATATATATATATATATATATATATATGGGTCTTGTGTTTGCGCAATTGAGCATAAGGTTTTTTATTATCATTCTATAACATAGCGATATTTCAAAAAATCAGGTGCTGTACATATAGGAAGAGAATCAGCAAGATGGGCAAACTTTTGTCAAAGATCTTTGGCAACAAGGAGATGCGCATTCTTATGCTCGGTCTGGACGCAGCTGGGAAAACGAGTATCCTTTTTTGGCGTACGTCCGACTAACTCTTGATACATTTGTGCACTACGTATGGTATTATACGCGAGTTACATCATTCGTTGTACGGCTAAGTAAGGAATTTCCTTAATGAAAGTTATCAGCTATTCTATACAAACTGAAGCTGGGACAGTCAGTCACAACTATACCCACCGTAGGATTTAACGTAGAGACTGTTACATATAAAAATGTCAAATTCAACGTCTGGGTGAGTTTTTGGACTACAAGCGGGAGGAAGAAAAAACACTGGTCTATTCGAGTTTTTGCGGAATGGCTCGGGACAGATAAGAGCTGAAAGATTCGTTTCCGATAAAATACTAACGCGTCGTGCGATATTTGGTACGCAGGATGTGGGTGGACAAGATAAAATACGACCGCTTTGGCGTCACTACTACACGGGCACACAGGGACTCATTTTCGTAGTCGACTGTGCCGATAGGGATAGAATCGATGAGGCTCGCCAAGAACTTCACAGAATCATCAATGACAGGGAGATGCGAGACGCCATTATACTAATATTTGCTAACAAGCAAGACCTTCCCGACGGTAAATAATATTTTATATATCTATCGGGTCACAGTTTTTTAAAAATGTGTGTTTTTTACAAAACACGCCAAGAACATCTGTACTTTAAAAAAAAGTAATTTTATCTTTTTAACAGATGTCGTACATCAAACCGATTTCAGGATATGCTACGTTCAATCCGTAACATTACTCATTACTCGTTAATCAGTTTCATTAATAACAAACAATTTTTGTGCTTTTTGTTTTCATCGCCGCGTTTTCATCGCCCAGCCATGAAGCCACACGAAATTCAAGAAAAATTAGGATTGACGAGAATACGAGACAGGAATTGGTACGTTCAACCGTCGTGTGCGACAACGGGAGACGGGCTTTACGAGGGACTGACGTGGCTTACCAGCAATCACAAGTTATGAGCGTACTCCCGCGGTTGCGCGTCGTTATTATATGTACAAGCGTATGCGGTTCCGTACAACCGGATACACTACGCGCGCCATCCTTGGCACGTGTTCTTTTTCCCCCTTTTTTTTCAAACGTATTGCCAACTAAGTTATAGAAAAAAAAAGCTCTGCCGCGACACAGACACAAAGTATCCAATTTTCGGTATCGTCATTGTCCAATGAACGTATCATTGAGAGCCAAGCTGTTGAACCTAACGAATACAAACTAAAACGGAAATTAATGAAAGTCAAGAAAAAAAAAAAAAAGAAAGAAATACAAGTAAGAACAGCGGAAGAATTAAACAAGCGGGGAAAATCGTAGATGAAAAATGCGGAACGATCGAGCACACGTCGATTTATGAGAATTTCGAGTATTCAACGGGGATGGAAGAAGGCGGATGTGCGTTGGTAGAACGTATTTATAAACGCGGGCCGGTAGGGGGGGGGGGGTTACGGAGAGTCTCATACATACCACCTCAGTCGGTTAATAACAAATGAAACGAAGAAAAAAAGAAAAGCGTAAAAAGGAAAGATGCCCGTACGAAAAAGCGGATCGGAGTCGATCGACTCGAGATTTTTTTTTTTTTTTTTTTTTTTTTTTCTTTTTTTTCGCTGCTCAACAGGATCCAGGTTTTACTACAAGCGAGGTACCAAAAAAAAAAAAAGAAACGAAAGAAAGGAAATGAATAATGACTAAATAAAGGTCTGTCGAATTTGTTACTACGTATTCGTTTTCAAAGTTTATGAAAATATAAGCTCTTATTATTACAGAGTGTAGAGAGTACGTCCCCCTTTTTCGGAACTCATTAATGTGCATAAATACATACGCGGACATACGTATATTAGGGTGTGTCGAAATGGGAAAAAAAATCATCTTCAATCCTTTTGAACGATCGTACAAGATTATTATCGTATAAGAACGTATATCAATAATAATCGCCCGGATCGAATAACGTTCGCCGAGTTTGGCGCAAGGTTCTTCAAAATGAGCTTTTCAGCTTCGGAGAAGTTTTTTTGTTCTTGTTTTTTTCTTTTTTTTTTTTTTTTTATAAAGAAAACTGTGATATCATTTTTATACGAATTACAGCTATTTGAAAAATCCACGTACTTGTAACGTAAATTCGAAAATGCATTTTTCAAATAATGGTATTTCATGAGAAAATGGTGATACCACTTTTTTACAAGAAACAAAAAAAAAAAAAACAAATAAAAAAAAAAAAGAAATGTAAACGTTCGCGAAGCGTGTTCGACGTTAAGAATCACCGAGCGCATTTCGTAAATATTATTTGGCCGGTCAGTTTTCGAAGGGGCAACGGGGTTCGAGCGAAATTTTTGTGTACACGATTAAAGGGGAAATCGAGGGGGGAATTATTATGCACCATTAAACGAAACGAGATTCGAGAACTCGATTGGTCATAAATTTATGATTATATACTCAATAATACCGTTTGAAAGGAGAAGAATAGATTTTTGTTTTCGCCGCACCCTAATGTACGCGCATACGTGCCAGCATACAGCTCTTCGAAAATCGATGAAATTTCAACAATCGAAATTTCCATTTCGTAAACAACACGTTTGCGATTTTTTTTTTTTTTTGGGGTTAGAGCGTCCAATAATTTTTGTTCGTTACTTTCATCTTTCACATGTACAAGCGAATAATTATACGCTATAATTTTTCGATAATATTACAATGTACATCGAGGCGAAGGGCCATTAATTGAAAAATATGAAGAAAAAAAAAGGAGAAAAAAATGTCGGTCGACATTCCGATAACGTAAATCATACGAAATACGCCAGTTTTTTACGCGTACGAATAGGACCAGGAATGATTTAACGAACAAAACGTGAAAACAGCGCATCTGCGGTGAGCGCACGTACCTCAGAAATTTGATACGCGTTGTAAAAAAAGAAGAAAAAAAAAAAAAAGAAATATGTTCTTTCCACAGAGACCTTAAAGCGGAGTTGCGGAGGAAGTGGTTAGGGGGAGGGGGCGGATTATGTATTTTCATGTTTTCTTCTCTTTTTGCTAAGATATATAACTGCATTTGCGCGGGTCTTCGAAAAAAAAAGGAAAAACAATTAAATTACGGACGAAATTGTTTTTACTACTTCCCATTGATTTTCCGATATTATCAGAGGACGGTATGGGGAATACGATTTTCATTGAACAAAATGGCGTGTCGAGACTTGAAACCGCAAAATGTTCTGCCATTACATTATTTTAAGAAAGAGGATATATATATATATATATATATCGGTAGATATTAAAGACGACGCGAATTATTATTTTCTTCCAGTTTTTCTTGTTTTCCTTCCGTTTATCGTGACGTCAGCGAGCGCGCGTAATTTATACGTTAATGGGGGTTGTTTTATTAATTTGCGCTTACGAATCGGTAATATTTACCATTTCGCAGCGCGCTTAACGGAAATATCGTTGGAACTCTTTCAACGAATCTCATTGATCCTCTGGTTATCCCCCCTCCTCTACAGGCATAGAAAAAAAATACAAATTCGACAAATTGTCAACTTACTGCATTCCATATTATAGGCTATCGTATTATAGGTTATACGCATCGTATTACTGAGACTGGAGGAGACGTTTATAAAAACTAAACAAAAGAAAGAAAATCAGACTAGGGTGACAATTCTACGATATGGATTTTTGTAAATTCGTTTTTTTTTTTCCGAGTATCGAGAATACTCGAGGGGTCAATCGATCCGTTGGATGGCGAGGGGAACGAAGGGGGGGGGGGGGAAGGCCCTCTATATTTATTTGGACGTTCATATTGTGTTCTTTTTTTTTGCCGAAAAAAACTATGTATTATGAAGCGTATCGAAACAGAAGATGAAAAATCAACGATCATCC
This sequence comes from Ophioninae sp. A BG-2022a, assembly GCA_030523105.1. Lineage (NCBI taxonomy): Eukaryota > Metazoa > Arthropoda > Insecta > Hymenoptera > Ichneumonidae > Ophioninae sp. A BG-2022a. The sequence goes on along the minus strand of JAPYZI010003324.1, from coordinate 16,043 downwards.
CGTCAAACTGTTTTATCACGTATCATAAGGAATAATCTCATAGATACAACTTTAGGTAGTAGCGTTTGACGATTTTCTTTACCATTCGAGGTACACGAAAAACGATCTCGCTTCAAACTCGAATTAATCGACAATTAATTTTTGGTCCAAGAAAAAATGGAAAAGCTTTTAAAAAAAAATACGATCGTCGCCAAGCCGCAAGAATTTCCATAAGATTTTTCTTTCATCGCGATTCATACGAAAACACTAATTAGTTGCCTGATTGATTGAAGTTTGAACGAAGCGAGCGTTAATCCGGCGTATTCAAAAGATGGAACAAGAATTATCCAGCGCTTCCAATTTTGATACATTTTTCTTCATACTTCACGATATTGTTCGATGAGACGAATGTTGAATTTTTTTTTCACTCGTCATAGTTTCACGACTCAAGTAAAAGTGCGACCACTGGGCGACCTTAGCGAATCATAAATCGTATCCTTACCGACTGTCGGTAACTCCCTCGTCTCGTAGTATACGAATAGCGAGGCGTTGAAACCGTTCGTCGCGTCCCCTTGCCGTTGCAATTTTCAATCATGTTTTTTTTTTTTTTCCTCGGCGTGAGTTTGTGAGTGTGCGAGTGCGTCGTCATTATTTACGAATGAAAAAAGAATCTTTGTGCTGCAAGAGTTGTACGAATTCGTTGCAATTGGCCAATTGAGGAAGAAAAAGATAAACGAACGAGGTTCGAGCCTTTCTTGCGTATCTCGTTACCCACGTGCGGTTGGAGCTTTTTTTTCTGAGACTCGTGTTCGCAACCATTTGATAATACTCGATATACATGTCTATCCCGTGTCTACCTACCACACACAAAGCAGACGTTATACACACAACGATCGTGGGCATTGTATTAAAATTCGTCTTCTCTCGATGTGTCAGCAATAACAAACTTTATATGAAAAAAAAAAGAAACAAATGGAAGAAAAACGAAAAAGCAACATAACGAAAAACAATAAATATTTATGAAAAAAAAAAATCATGTACGTCCTGATGTGTACTAGTAATCTCGCGATTGAAACGCAATTGTGTCCTACTTTTCATCGCTGACAGGTCGCTGCGCATGCGTGGGTGAAAAAAAAACATTCTCGTTTAACCTTTCGTTCGTACAGCTGCACGAAGTTTGTACAAAAAGTAAGTTTGTTTGGATTCGTTTTGGTTTTTATAAACTATTATACTATAAATCAATAAATATTTTATTTATTAATATAAATAAATATTTTTGATAAAAATATTTATTTATTCATCGATATTTATTTCAATGATTTATTTTTAAAAAGTATCGTAAATCCAAGCTAAAAACGCAACGTCACGTCTTTATTTCGTCTTCCTGAACAGGGAAAACAATATCATCGCACAAATGATTTCAGACTTTTTTAATTTTATCTTTTCTTTCGAGGATCAAAGGTTATTCGGCAGATTTTTTGTATTCGGTATGGCAAAATTTGACAATGCCATATCAATATTTCGGCCAAACGAAAAAAGCGTGAAAAATATTAATTTTCGATGAAACAGAAACATTAATAATCCTCTAAACCCCATACAACTTTTAATTATTTTCGAGGTACCGTCTTTTTTAACTGATCTTTTTTACAGCGCTCGTGTTCATAGCTACAGACACATAGTCTATATCTATATACGTTATCGCGCTCTCCATTTTGTGCGGATCTTCGCCTAGTCACGCGTAAGCCCGTCTACCGTCACGGCAAATTCGCACACGTTTTCATGGTCGGTGTGTCTATGAATCGGGGGTATCGGTGTAGGGGTGGAGTTTGGCGATACCCGAAAAATCCGAGTCAATCCCGAACAAACCCAAACCCAAACAAATCCGGATATGCGCGGGGAATCGAGGGGAGCGTTGCATACTGCTTTTGAAAGAAAACTCGAGAGCTCGCTGGTGTACGAGATTCGGTAAAAATAAAAGATGACTTTATTTTGGTTGAAAAATATTTATTTATTCATCAATATATATATTTTGTCCGGACCTCCGAAGTAGTACGTATCAGATATAATAGACTTGGGCCAAGACTTTTTCCAATCCTCGAAATACTTTTGATACGCGATTTTTGGTTCGGACCTTTCGTGACGTAGTTTCCGTGTTTCGCTTCATCTCCACCAAGACTAGAACCGCCCAAGAAACCATTTTGCGTTTCTTTGAGATTTAAGGTGGAAGTCAAAGTACTCGATGCACAATTCCATATGAAGGCGAAAAAAAATTCAAAGAAATGCACATAACGATTTTGGCAGTCACACCGACGACATCTTGATGAACATTATAGGTTATGAACTTCTTTCGCGAGGGCACCTGATGCGCCGTTCGAGGCAACGAACAATCGGAACTTTCATCCGTATCAAACGCTCTGAAGATATTCCAAATGTTGGGTTAATTCTCTACGAAACAGCGGCGTGTTTCGAGGGGCTCGAAACTTTAAAGTTATTCGCGCAGGATGTGCACGAATTATACGACCGTCGCTGCCTTCGGGTCGAAGACTTTAAGAATTAGGTTTCTATGGAATCGTCCTTTCTAGGCAGTCTACGATATGTCGAAGACTCGGAATTTTCAGATATCCTAAGAAACGCATATTCCTTGGTTGTAAATTCCGACATAAATATCGTCCAATTTACGGGCGTACGAGATTCGTCGCGTTAGAAGCGCGCGAACGATATTTTGTATCGGGCGAGAGCAACGCTCCACCCGGTAAGCGTAGATAGGGCATCGCGAATCCCCAAGCAGCAAACATTTTCATTCTCTTCAATTTCGCATTCACCGTGTGTGCGGGGATGTGCGTATTCCGTGGGCGTCTATTGCTGGCTGCGTACACCGCAGAGATACGCAAAACTTTTTTGTGCACTGTATATAGTACAGGACGAAGGAGATAGTGACGAACAAGCGCGGCCGAAGAGGAAGGATCGGCGGAGGAGGGGGGGGGGGGGGGGGCGAAAGGAGAAGGCGAAGTGGAGAATAAGGGAAGCGAACCCGTGTAGTTATGCGGGACAACGCGGCGTGTGTGTGGGTGGGTGTTCCGGGGTGTGTACAGGGCTTTCTTTTGAGTGTGCGGCGCACACCGAGAGAACCGTCTACGCTTTACGTAAGGTAGAGGCACGCGTTAAATCAATGATGCCAAGCTTGCGCGGAACCGAGGACTAAACGAACACAAGCGCACGCGTTCGCAGCCGGGACCGTGAAGGAAGAGTGGGGGTAAGCTTTCTCGAGTCTCCGCTGTTCGCGCCGCGGCGATAGGGGTTGGGGTAGTGGGGGAAACGCCGCGCGCATCGCCTCCAGCCTGGGCGAAAGTATAACGGGAATATACCGCCGTCTAGCGTCGAGAGAACGAGAGGGCTCTGGAGAGAGGGAAACGGATCTAGGGAAAACGCTGCCGCCGTATAGACGAGGGTGGGCCGGGCTCGCCGAGGGCAAACCACCCGCGCTTCCCTACTTTCCCGTATTTGCCCGGCGAGCCATCCTCGCGCGATTTTCCCTACTCTATCGAACACATTTTAGCGTCCGTCTCTATACGCCGTTGAGTTTCGCGCGCACCCTTTCACCCGTCGTTTCCTATCACCCCTGAAAAAGCTCAACCGAATGTTTCGCGTGTATATGCTCTATGGCCCTCGCGCTCGCTCCATCGAACTGCGGTATGTCTCGTAAGACGAGAGGGGATACCGTGCGCGGGCGCTGAAGGTTACTGCGAGAGTGACGTAGCAGCGCGATACGATTATATCTTTTCTCTCGCCTTCGTCTCTCTCTCTCTCTCTCTCTCTCTCTCTCCTTCTTTCACTCTCGCTCGCTCTTTTGCCGTTTCTTCCGTTTTTCCCTCTCGCTTCATCGCGCGGGGTATTTGACTCCCGGGTTTTGTGGAAACGAACGATCTCTCGCGCGAGAGCCCCTCGTACACGCACACGACGAAAGAGCGCGCGTCGGGTTGCTTGCGATTTTAACGAGGGAGCAAAAGCTCTACAAAGGAAGATACAACGACGAAACGAGAAACCGGAGTAACGGAAGCAAAGGAGTCGCGGACAAACTGGGGTGGAAGGGTGCCCGTGGTAGTGAGAAGGGGGGAGGGGTGTATTCCGGGTGGAGCACGCGAGGCGGAAAGAAAGCAATGAAATTACGCACGCGCGACACTGCTTTGTCCTTTTTCTTCGAGGACCTTTTTTTGTCATGTTTTTTCGTGCTTTTCTCGAGCTCGCGGCGATGGAGATCGACACGCGGCCCTCGTGCTAGTGTACAGTGAAATTGACTTCGGATATATACCAGTCGAGATAACCAAAGGAAAATACCGTTGGATCCTCGTACACTTGCTATCGATTTATGTACATGTACGAGTTCGCGCGTGTGTGTGCGTGTGTCGGAGAATCTTCGCTTCGGTTTTTCAACGTTTAACGGGCTCGGAATAGTGCTTGTACGAGCGGCGTTCTCATAATGCAAACGTAGGTGCGCACAAACGTGCCTGTCTTCATCAGAGTGTTAAAGACGCGAATGAAAAAAATTCGCGTCACGAAAAAAAAAAAGTTGGGTGACGAATTTACGCGTGCGTTTGTATCCGGTATGAAAATAGGGTCCCCAAGCGTTCGCGAGGACGGAGCTACATTTTGTAATATCGAATTACGGTACAGCTACACCTTGACGATTACGATAAAATTCACCAATCGATATGAATGAAAATTCGGGTTTATAAACAAAAGATAAAACGCGAGATCATCCGGTCCGCAAAACGCGTGGAAACTCCGAGCGGGTGGGTTGATTTCCCCACGGCGGAAGGACGAGAGCGATGAAATCGCGATTCTCAATGGTCAAGAAAATTTCAACGATCGAGGATAATAATAAAAACGATGATGATGGATAGGCCGAAGGTAGCGAAACCGCGAAAGGGCTCGCGCGATTTCTCAGGTACTTAACACAAAAGAAAAAGAAAAAGCGACCACGCTAAAGCGCTCGCGCGTTTCATCGGTTGATCGTTTCTCGAGAATAGTTCGCGCGTTCTCCGTTCGACCGCGGTTCGTCCCATACCGCCGCCTTCGCGTAGCAGCGAGTGTTTGCCGCTCTACTCGCGTGTGTCCGGGGAGGGGCGTGCTAAAATTTCAACTACCCTCGCCGCCTTCGATTCGGGTTTGCCCGCTGTCTCCCACACTTTTCATCTTTCTCTCACCCTCCGCTCCATCGTTGCCCTCCGACTGCCCCCTCCTCCGTCGTTGACTCGGCGCGAGGCCGTACGTATATTATTCGCATCTATCGTAAAACGACGGCTAGGGAATACGCGAAGGGCGGCGTGCGCCTCGACCGCGCGCGTACGCCACCCGCCCACACACACGTTCGCGTGCGCGGCATCATCCATGAGCATCTCCGTAGTATACGCGGTGCTCGTGAACACGGCGAGAGAGCCAAGCGCCATATCGGGCCGTTTGTACTAGACTGACGACGGCGGGTGACAGACTCGCGCGCGGATTTTTATCCCGTCACAATATTATTGTTCATTTCCGGCAAACGAAAAAGAAATACCAATTTATTAAGTCCAAATCTCACGCGTTTACCATTTTAGCTAGTTGTATATAACGGGTGTGTATATATATATTTATGTATATAGAAACGATTATAATAGGATGGCACGTCGAATGAACCGGAACGTTGGAAAAGTGAGCGCAGATATAACGATTGGAACCCGAAGTTGATACACGCGTTGCCCGAAGTTCGTTCGTTCGAGCCCACCGGACTCGACACGGCGTTCGCACTTGTGTATATACGTATCATTTTTTACGAATCGGGCGAGAGAAAAAGAAAAACGGCACTATGGATTTTCTGTGGTCGCTCAGTCAACCTGGTCTAGAAATCGTTGAGTTTCGTCGTTGTCGCCGCCGCCGCTTGCCTCACCCTCCCGTTCTCTCGCTCTCACCCGCTCGTTCTCCGTCGAGCGTTCGCGTGCGCACACCTTACGCACACACGCACGCGTACAACGACGCGCGCGTGCACACACACACACACACACACACGCGTGAGATCGCTGTGGAAGAGTTTCGGGCATATTCACTACCCTTTAACGGTGCGATAGGGTGAATGCAAAAATAAAAACGAAAAGTAACGTATTTCAGAGCTAAGAGTGCGAGGAAAACAGGGTGGATGGCTGAAAGTGGGATATAACAAGTGAATACCGGTGCGCGCGCACTCTCGCGTCTGTGTGTGGAACTTACGTAGGCAAATTCAACACAGCCAAAGTGTGACGCGAAATCACGATTTTGTTCCTATTTTAATATATATCTCGTTTGAAAAGTGCTTTTTTTTGCGACGCGACACAGAATGTAACGATGCGTGTGGTAACGTGTGCGCTAAGCCTCGTTTTTGACGCGTCTGACGATAGTCATCCCGCGTTTCTCGTCGAGCTCGCGTTCGCGAATTAACGTTATTGCGCGTATTCGGAAATATCGGGCGATCCTGGGTGTCGCGTGTCAAGCCTAACGTACCGGATATATATGACCATACGCACACGCGCACGATCTATTGACACATACGAGGGATCCGAGCGTGTCTAGGTGTGGGTGTGCGCCCGCCCCCTCTTGTTCATGTGTGGATTATATCACCGAGTTTATCAATATATTGTGACTGTAGACGAGCCGTACGATGTACGACTAGCCGATATTGTTAGACCTTTCCCTTTTTTCCCGGGATTTATCTTTCCCTCGATATATATATATCCCCAGAGCATCATCCCCTTCAGAGTTTTTCTCCCGTCCTATATACATATATACATATATTAGGTGTAGTAAAAAGAAACGCATTATTTCATCAACCAATCACAATCCGAGTAATCCAAACACAAACAGTCTCAAAAGTTTAGTACGAAATCTCGTCCTTCTAACGCCATCTGATGTAACCCGATCGGACTAGTACGGAGCGAAAAAAAAGGCAACTAAAGCCATCTATTGGAAAAATGATGGATTTCTTTAAACTACACCTAATATATGGGGAGAGAAACCCGCACGTGACGAGGAAATATAAAGCCGATGAAGCTCCAGGGTCTCAAAGTCATATCGAATTATATATCGTAAACGAGGATCCGTTCGTACACATTTTCACGGATATGAAATTCGATGAGTGTCAGGTGTCACCTTCAAACACATCCACACACGCGGGCGCGCGCGCGCACGCGAACATACACGTATTAGAAAAAACGACAAACAAGAATATCGGGAACTGCGCAATTCAGCAGGAGAGCCTGCCGCGATATTTCGCTTCCCGAGCGTTCGCGACGCTCGTTAAATACCGTGTTATTTTTTTTTTTTCGACGCAGTGTGGAAGACGACGAGATGAATCTGGACGAAACGAGTGAAGGGATGCGGTACTGTGAACGAGTCTACTCGAGTCTTACGACGTATTGAAACATTTACGTTTAAATATAAATACACGAGATCGAGTCTCGTACACGTAAGCGGAGGGCGAGAGAGTGAGAGGGAGATATGTGTTTCGGGACAGCGACACGTGGATGGCTGCGGGCAGAAGATGAACCATAATTATTATACGTATAGATATATAAACGTATTTAAAAAAAACGTGCGGCCACTTATTTCGTTCCATCGTAACGGCCAATCGCTGATGCAGAATCAGACCGATAATTTCCGATAAAAAAAATTACGGAAAATATATATATAAATCGAATAAAGAATCACCGTGTTCCGACAACAATGAAGAAGATGGACCGATACGTTGGAATAACTCTGTGCTTCGGCATTTTGATGCTTATTAATTTCGGTACGAGCCAACAGCAAGAGGAGGATATACCTCATACCGAGTAAGTATACATTTTCAGAAGAGACCGAGATTCGAAATGCCTAGTTGGTTCCAAAGGAATACCAATTCTGCTGTGAAAAAAACAGTTATACCGATGAGTGCGAATCGCGATGCAAAACACATCGTCGCCCTGCTTTCGCAGCCATTTGCAGGTTATGTTCGGTATTAGCGCTATTCTTGATGGAATAATTTATATCACTTCGAGCTCGGGTATTTCTACGTTAAGATTTATACTTTAATACAATTCTCGTTACGTTTTCACTCCGTTTTTAGAATACGAGGTTTTTTTTTCAAAAACTAAAGTGATTTTTCGAGATATATATTAATCGACAAGCAAACGAAACGTGCAAAAATGGTCGATTACGTCAACTGACCGTTCGATTTTCCATTTTTTTTTTTCATTACGTTGATACACGTAATAAAAAAAAAAAAAAAACGAAAAATCGAACGTAGCTTTCAAAATTTGAAATCACCTTATATTTTGAACAAACCTCGTAAATCCGTCGCCAGTTTTCTTATTCATTATATTCTAAGGATACGTAAGAACGTAAATATCCGTATTCCCCCTCAAAAGCGGCCATTCCCATCCCTCCCTAGCCGCACCTCGCTGAGCTAACCTAACTTTCGTTGGATCCAGTGTCTTGAAAGCACGACGAACGCGCCTCCGTCCACTTCGAAATTTTGAAACGACGATTCTCTCAAACCGCTGAACCGATCGGTCTGAAATTTGATGTGTGAATTCAGGACCTAAAAAATCCTAAAAATCGTTCGATGTGAAAAATTATTTTCACGTGGCAGGTGTCTAGTAGCGTCTTTTTCTTTCTCGTTCATACGTTTACGCGAGGAACCCAACAACGCACGGAGCCCTCTTTTGGCATCGCTCCAGTTGACGACAAGACGATTAGCAGTATTGCGGCGATGTCAATACTCCATACGGGCTTTATTACCATCAGAAATAACGAATATACCGCGTTTTCTTTTCGGCTGATTTCTGCATTGTTCGTTTTCCGTAATTCCAATAATTTTTGTTGTTTTTGATTGTTTGTCAAAATAAACAGCAATATCTATTCCAATTATTTTCAAGTACATTTTTTTTTTACGTTATTACGTAATTTTCACATTGACTTTTTTTTGTTATTCGAAAACATATTCAAATAGAGTTCTCTCGTTTGAACAATTTTCCAACAGATTTCTTTTATTTTCAAAATTATCAAATACATTTTTCGTCCCAAAATTTCATTTGAAGAAACATTTTCATTTTTATCGGCAGAGAATCGATTTGTGACAGAAATGTCACGTGGGTCTACAGAGGGTTTATTTATTTTTCAGTTTTCGCTTCGATTTCCTTTTTTCCTCGCTTACTTTTTTCCTCCTTCGTTCATTTCGTTGATTATTTAGTTTTGGGCTTTTTGATTTTTTATTCTTATTTTTTGTTTATTATTATTATTATTATTATTATTATTATTAGAATTAGAATTATTATTATTATTATTATTATAATTATAGGTATATTATCGTTCATTATTGTTTGGGTTTGTTTGGGTTCTAGTTTAATTTCCGGTTTATTCTACTTTTATTCTATTTTTTGTAATTTACTTTTATTTTGTTAATATTATTGTAATAACGTACATATCCCTTTTGCCGAAAAGTCCGCCAGGGCATAACAAATCCTGTCAATCAATCGATCGATCAACCAACAAATCAATCAATCAATCAATCAATCCGTCTATTTTAGCAAATATTTTCCACCGCTCTTCTATTTACCTATAATATGGTAGTTTATGTAAAAAATGTAAAAAAAAAAAAAAACAGGATTTTGACGGTACTTCGATCGAGCGCGATGTTGAAAAATGTGCGGAGGGACGAAACGGAGGGTTTAATTGCGAGCAATGTGCACGAACGTAGAGTGTGGGAATTGGAAGAGAGCGAGGGGTCGCGAAGAGCCCACAGAGGCGGATGACGAGAGCCAACATACGTACATGTGATAATTGCTCGCGGCTCCCCGCTAGCGTTCTCGTGATTTCTCACTCTCGTATACCCGTGTCAGTCCCGCACGGTTTGTCGGTTGACACGTATGTAAATGTTAGTACGCATACGCGAGCGTTCGCATATCCGTACGCACGCACGCGCGTAAGCCCTGACGACACTCACGGGAGGTTGTAAAGTTTGGTTATGGGATAATCCGATTACGGCCGTACGCTGACACGCCTCGTAAACGTGTGTTTACATAATTACATACGTGTTCAGAAAGCGGTCGTATCGTTCGACGCAGTTCTTCGTGTACTTGATATCGTTGTTAAATAGCCCACGAATAACTTAATTATCATTTTTTAATAATTTATTTGTATTGATAATTATTAGTAGTAATTATATTTATTTATTTATTTATTTATTTATTTATTTATATAATAAATAAGAATATAATTAATTATTAATAACTTGATAATACTAATAATAATAATAAGTACTTACTTAATTGTTCGGCAATCATATATGTTTTGTTAGCCTATTAGATTTTGATTGGACTGTTCGATAAATCGAAATCTCATTTTTTTTAAGAATCCTATGGAATTTCTTGTATGTATGTATGTATATATATATATATATATATATATATATATATATGTGTGTGTGTGTGTGTGTCTTTTTGATACCGGAAGTTGGATTTTTTCACCTACCGAAGCAAAAATTGCGTTGAGATATTTCAACTTTCCAATATTAATTATTCGGAAATTAGATCGATAAGTGGCATTTTTTAAAAATTTCGATCGAGAAATCAAAGGGACGCGTATTTTTCTGATTTCTTTATCGAAATCAAAGGGATAGGTCTTTTTTTTTATTTCTTTATCGAAATTAAAGAAACACGTATTTTTTAATATTTTTTCTTCAAAATTAAAGGAATACGTATTTTTTTCTATTTTTTTTTCATCGTAATTAAAGGAATACGTATTTTTTTTTATTTCTTCATCGAAATTAAAGGAACACGTTTTTTTTTTTTTTTCATCGAAATTAAGGGAACACGTATTTTTTTTAATTTTTTCATCGAAATTAAAGGAACACGTATTTTTTTTTTAATTTTTTCATCGAAATTAAAGGAATACGTTTTTTTTTTTTTATTTTTTCATCGAAATTAAAGGGACACGTATTTCTTGTCTCTGCGAAAAAAAAACGGTTTTTAAAAGGTTTAAAAGTTATTATTAGCGATAAAGCAGCGTTGTCGAAACGAATGTCTATTCGATGCGACGGAAATAGCGTTAAAAAAAAGAATGATCGGCTTATCAACCTTTCCTTAATTGCCACTTGGGCCTGCCACTTTTTTTTTTCCATCAACGCTGATGGGAGGTTGCGATGGGAGCACTAATATCGAACGATCGTTTCTCACAGGGTGACGAACTGGGCAATCAAGTTCGGCGTGGATCTTTGGGCGTTTGGTCGACAGGCCACTAAAATGGGCGAAATACAAAGGGTGAGAAAACACTTTCGACGCGTTTATACGCTTGCGGGTCATTTCCGGAAAAAAAAAAAACGATGAGGGTGCGATACGTAAAAAAGGGGGGAGGATGAAAACGAAAAGAAAAATCATTTGTTTTTGTTTCACATCAAAATTGCGGCCGCAATCGCGGTCATCGTTATAGGACATTTTTTTTTAACGTGTCATTTCAACAATTTATTTAATTATCATATACTAAATAAATGAACGTAAAAAAAATCATTTTTTATTCGGCATGAATGTATTTATTTATAAAAAAAAAACCAGACTGTTCAGTTTGTTACAACAATAAAAAAAAAAATTGCGAAAATCAGTGATCTTTCGAAGGGTCACACCGAGACGATTCGTTCAAACGATTTTTAATTTGAGAATTATTTCATCCGAGCTTTTTACAGATCGAATATAATCGTCAGATAAACAACTAGTTTTTAATTTTCCATTATTTTGATTGACAATAAAGTTACTAAAATGTACTAAATCACTAAAAAGTAACTGGGCACATGATTGACTAGTTTATTTTGTGTCTATGGGGTTTTATGCGAATAATTATATTATCGTTTTAGAGATATCATCATTACGAAGCGACAGTTGCGAAAAAGGATGGCCTTATGTTGGTGAGAGACATGGCTGCGGAAGTACAGAACTTAATGGATTTCAAGAAAAATGCCGTTATGGTAAGACGTTTTTTTGTTAACCGTCCTATTGGACGGTAATGCTTCTCCGTATCACCCGCCATTTTTCTTTATTGATTGACATTGAGAAATGACATTTTTATCGATGTATTTCGAATAACATAGAAGTTGAGTACAGTTTTTAACTCTTAAAGTATTCGAAATTTGAAAATGGTGATTCATACACAATTCCCAATGTTTTTCAATGGCAGTAGCTCTGTTGGGTTAATTTTTGGTTTTGAAATTGAAAATTTCGTTAGTTGGTATTAAATAACTCGCAAATTTGGGATTTCGAATTTACGTTCGGAACTTTATCGAAAAAATGGTTCTATTTCATGGTTTTAATTTAAACTCTCTAGGAATACATATTTACAAATATTTTTACAATTATATTATAAATATTTATACAAATATTTTTACAAATATATTTATAAATATTTTCGAAGATACGAAGCCTATACTTCCTCGTATCGTAAATGTTGAATTTCATTTTATGGATACTCAAATTACAGAAGCGTTTTTAAGAATTTTCATAAAGCGATTAACAACGACCCAACGATTACGTAATAGATATTTTTTCCTAATATTCATAAAAATGAAAAATTAAAGGAATTTATTGAAATAATATTTACGTCGTGTTTAGGGAAGATCTGATCTAATTCCATCATTTATGAGATTAATTTATTCGTATTTATAGCAGATTTAGCATTTATCCCAGATCAATACTAATGCGAATGGCGTTTGATATTTTTGGCGAAAAAGTGATGTTTATAACGCAAAAGCCCTGATGAGCCGATTTTCGTTGCAGAGATTGGTGGAGAGTGCCGAACAAGCGTCGGTTTCGCCTCCGAAGGAATCGAACGGATCGCCGAGGTATTATTTCGGGCATCATTTGAACGTCTTCACCGAGGATGGCAAGGTCGCCGAGGGATCTCGGAAAATGTTCCTAGTATCGAATCCTCGCTTCGATCGTTTACCAGTAAATCTCAATTTCTCAGCAATCTTGCTGCCGTCCGGTGTGGAAGCAAACGGTAATGATGGTTTCTCGAGCGATGGTACAAACGTAGATAAAACGAGGATTTCAATGTCATTCGTTTGATCATTACTGTTTTTTTACGTAGATGATGAAGTTTTGGCGGGACTTCAATGGAGCCAACACCTCGATCCAATTTTCATAAACAATTACGAGAGCGATCCAACACTTTCGTGGCAATACTACGGAGCAACTTCCGGATTTCTTCGAAGATTTCCTGGTGGGTAAATCAACAAATCCGGAAGAGATTTATCAGTATCAGGGGTTTTTATTTGCATGATTTTTATGTTCTTTTACAACAATTTGGTAAATATTCGGAAGTCCATTTGTCGCTAAAAAGCTGGAAATCAGACAAACAAACCCAAACGAACAAAACTAAACAAACGAATCCAAACAGACACAAAAAATCGGCTCGATTCTGACAGGAGATACACTTCCAAATATTTATCAATAATTGGGACAATATAAATCTATCTCTCTTACATATTCTGTATATTTTATTCATACAGCGTTTTTTTTTTAATGATTTTGCGTTTTATGGATTTATTCAGCGTTTTTTGGTATTTTTTGTTAGATTATTTCAATGATTATTTTGTAAAATTTCTAAAAATAATCTAAAAATGCAAAACAGAGATGATGTCGATTTCTCATCTTATCTTCCTTATCAATATCTTGCTTATTTTCCTTCCTTCTTGTTCCTCATTTGTCCACATCTTTCCCGAGATATCAGAGATTAATGAGATTATTGGAATATAGAAATTGTCAACGATAGCTATTATCAGATGCGAAATCGAAAATCTAAATAATTGAATTTTTCCCGTTCGCAGCGACTTCGTGGCCACCGATGAGTAAGGAATCACGACCGAGATACACGGATGACGAAACTTCCGCGATATTTGATTTCCGGATGTTGGATTGGTTCGTGGGTGGAGCGACGAGTCCGAAAGACTTGGCAATAGTGGTTGACAGCGCGAGTTTTTCATCGAGGAAAATTCGAAATCTCGCTATTACGACTACCAAGTTGATCCTGGATACTCTTGGGCCTAACGATTACGTAAACGTATATCGTTACGGTGAAAACGCGGAGGAAACCGTGCAGTGTTTCAAGGAGAGTCTCGTTCAAGCCTCACCTGAAAACGTAAAAGAGCTCAAAGATTCATTGTACTCGATACAACCGGAAGCTGCGTCCAACGTTTCCGCCGCTATCGGCGTCGCTTTCGAAATATTATACAAATACAACAAAACGAATCTCGGGGGACAGTGCAATCAGGCTATTATGCTGATTACTTCCAACACTGAGGCACCGTCTAAGGAACTCATAAAACGCTACAATTGGCCTCACATGCCAGTTCGCATTTTCACGTATCTGCTGGGCGGTGACAAAAGTCCCGATCTTAGAGAAACCGCTTGTGGTAACAAAGGTGAGGATACGACGGTCACCCGTTTCGAATTAGGCTTTTATAAAACAAACGGAAAAAAAAAAGTAGGCGCAAGGTCTGTGTCATAAAATCTATCGTTAAAATGTCTAGATAAAATCATAAAACACTTGTGTTTCTTAATTTAATTTATTTACTATTTTTTATGAATTTTATTAATTCATTCATTTTTATTATTCACAAAGAAATTATTAATTTAAATTTAAATAAATTAATTCAAATTTAAATTAATTTAATTAAAAGAATTAATTATTAATTCATTTTAAATTACATACGCGTACGGAACCCTCGGTGGGCGAGTCCGACTCGCGCTTGTCCCGGTTTTTTTGTTTTTCGTTTATTTAATGTATTACACGCCCGCAGGTTTTTACGCGAGGATAACTTCGACGGAAGACGCCAAGAACAAAGTCTTCGAATACGTGAAATTATTGGCGAGGCCGATGGTTCTGTATCAACACGACCATCCGATCCACTGGACACCAGCGTACATCGGTGGTCAGGTAAATAATGGACGTCAGTCCTGCTTCAATAATTGGTGCATACCAGTTGTATCGTACGTTTGCTTAACCCGGCGAGACTGTGGTGAAAAAAAATGTATCAAGGAGTATGTGGCAGGGTTTGACGTAGCCGTTTACCAAATTGGCTGTAAAACTGGATTCTTATAAAAAAGCATTATTTTGTTTATTTTTAATTATAATAGAAATATATTATAAGGTATTAGAAATAAAACATATTAGAAATAAAACAACCAGAATTTTTTTTAGAAATTTTCGGATATTTGGAACATTTAGAAAATTTAATTTTCTTGAATTTTCTTAAATTTAAATAAAAAATTAATTTTTTTGTAATTGAATTTTCAATTTTTAATTTTTAGATTTGTTAAATTTTTTTAAATTTAGATTGAAAATTAGAAATTGTAATTTTCCTACATTTAAAAAATTCGAAAATTAAAGAAAATTTAGAAATGAAGGTTTTAGAATTAAATAATAAGATTTTTACATTTTTTATATTTTACATTACTAGAAACGAATTACAATGAATTATTATCGGAATTCAACGAAAACAGTGGATATGACATACCCTTCCACACTCTAGCCGATTTAAAAAAAACAAGTCCAGTTTTTGAGGGAATGACAAATACGCTGGAAATTGAAAACGTTCGTTACACGTCGGTAATGACAATTTTTCAGTTTTGCTGCGAATCACTATCAACAGACGACGCCCCGCACGCGAATTCGGCCATGAAGCCTCGACTTTTCGACTTTTTCGACATTTTTCTATAGAAAATGATGGTTTAGGGCGAATCAAATGGTGAATTCGTGCTCAGGGGATAAAATTACATCCAAATGGACCAATAAAAAAAATATTAAAAATCCAAAAAATTTTTCGATTTTTGGGGGATAAAAGTTTTTTCACTAAATCATGGATAACTTTTTTCTCTTTGGGATTTGGCACTCCACTTTGCGCTCAATCTCTTCGTTATAATTTTCTCTTCAAAATGCTTTTTTAATCATTAAAGTCCGATGATTTTTCGATTTTTGGCAGAATTTTAAAGATGGACCATCGATTTTTGCAAATTTTTCCATACATACCCCTTTGC
>JAPYZI010003323.1:0-18314 GCA_030523105.1 Ophioninae sp. A BG-2022a | reverse complement strand
GAAAAAATTTTTTTTCCGTTTTTTAAGTATTAAAAGGATGTATTTGATCGGAAATTTTCCGCTGATTACGAATATGCCCGAGTTTTTGCCGAAAGTACAGGATTAGACTAGGAAAATGCAATAAAACGTGTCTAGAATGTTTTTTTGACATTCCTACGTGGTACAATCTGTATATTATTTAATATATTATTATATCTCATATATATCATTTGATATATTTTTTATTTTTTCATTTTACTGTCGAAATTATTTTTTTTTCCAAAACTAACTTTAAGACCAATGCCCTTTTGGGTAACCCCTTAATTAATTTAATTTTGTTTCCTTTTCCTCAGGTATGAAATTCACTCAAGAGTTCCTATAGATTTTCATTAGATATTCGCCACTCCAATTCACGAAAAGAAAATTGAACGAAAAATAAATAGAAAGAGAGAGAGAGAAAGAGCGAGAGGGAGGGAGGGAAAGTTAAAGAAACAAAGTGGGAGGTCCATGATGAAAGTTTTACAGAGATAATGAGATCCTTGCTCGGCGGGTGGCGCCTTCCTGTCAGGGCCTTCATCATCGTCATCGTTATCAATGCGAGCGCGCGACACTGGGGCGTTGAAACACGGGTATTATCCATCACGACTAAATTAGGAGGGAGTGAAAATGTATGGAGCAAGACAAACGCATTCACACATATATATATATATATAAAGACAAATACCTTCTGTGCGAGGCGGAAAATGATAATTAAATAGCGGAGAGTACCTAGTGATTATACTTGAACGTGGAAGACGAGCGAGCGAACGTTTTTGCATTAATTAATATCGGATTCAATCTTGTAATCGGCTATTTAGCAATAATGAATCCAACGTTAAAAAATTAAGTCAAAAACGAAACGAAATTGATTAAACTATAAAAGTATTTATTGAAAAGAAATATAAACCCAAGCAAATACTAAATAACAATTTTATTCCTTTGAAACTTCGAGCTTCCGGTCGCCCTGTATGGAAATAAAGATACATTTTTTCTTTGATCGGTTTCACTCGTTCATCTGCTTTCAGAAAAGAATCTATATTAACTCAATATTCAGAGTGGAGTATTACCGATTTTAATTCTTTGTTTTTTTTTTACGGGACGTTTGAAAATATCGAAAAATTGTCATAACTCGAAAACTATTCGATTTCGAGACACAGTCGATAGGACTTGATACGATGAGAGTAACCTGTAGATTGACGTACCGTAAAGTTTTTGGCCGATTTTTTGAACACCCTGTATATCGTATAAAATTTTATTCACCATCAATTTTTACACCTGATTTTTCTCGATAAATATCGCTCGGATCGAATATTGTTTTCAACAAAAGTTGTAGGGTTGAAAGGGGGACGTATGAAAAAAAATAATTGGTCGACCAAAAATACAAAATGGCGGCGTTAAAACGACCGACGTGTTTTTTTTTTTCAAATGGAAATCTACCTTTTTTTTATCACCGTAAAATTTGTCAGCTCAAAATCAACAAGTTTCGTTGGAATTATTTTTTGACGACGCTCATAATTTTGACGTTGAAATATTATTTGTAAATTTATCTTCGTCAAGTTTAAAATTGATATGGGACACCTGGTATAGTTTTGGCAACGCCATATATATCGCGGAATGGGCTTGCAGTCTGGAAAGCTCAAGCGGGGCGAGTCTTCCGGCTCGTTCGTCTTCAGTCATGCGGTGGAAACATCGCGAGCAATCCTTTCGAAAATCGAAAACATTGCTGGAAAGCCTGCGAGACTTTTCACAGCAAAAACGTGGAAGGGGGAGACCGAGGGAGTTGCGATCTCCCGACGCCAAAAACTTTGGCCAACTATTCCCATATCCGGTCGTTGGGTTGAACCGCTAGGGGTGTGTTTAATCACTCGAATTTCCGGCCAACCGATAGCGAGAAACGATGCAAAGTATGTGACGGGGATTCTCGATGTGTTTTCGTGCATTCGCGCGATAAACACACCCGCGCACCGATATGTCCACAGGAAATACGCGAGCCCTCAAAATTTCAACTTTTCATATTTCTGACTATTTTTTTTCAAGTCGATTTCAAGTTTCGTATCGATGGCAATTTTTTTAACGTTTTTTTTTTTTTGGCTTTCAATTAATGGCAATTTTTTTTTTCAAGTCAATTTCAAGCTTAAAATTGCGAGAATTTTTTTTCAAGTTGACTTGAAGTTTGGAATTGAGAGACATTTTTTTTTCAAGTCCAGTCCAAGTTTGGCTTTGATAGAAATTTTTTTTTCTATTCCGATTCAAGTTTACAATTGATAGGATTTTTTAAAAAAATCAATTTCAAGTTTACAATTGATAGGATTAAAAAAAAAATCAATTTCAAGTTAACTATTGATACCAATTTTTTACTACTATTTCAACTTCAAAAATAGTGAAAAATAAATTGACAAATGATTTTTAATCTATATAAAATTCAACTTCAAAATTGCCCTCAATTTTTTTCACTTCAATATCAAAATCTCCACAAATATTTATTTAACCGTAATTTCATCCGATATTTGTCAAAAAAAAAAAAAAAAAAGAAAAAATAAAACAAATAAAATCGAAACTTTTCTTCAGCTTCAACGATAAAAAAAAAACGAACGATTTGTTAATTCGTCGTCGTTAATAAGGCCCGAACAAAACACTAGTACACCTTCACTGACAGAACATACAAAAGTCCTATTTTACGAGAGAATTTTCCCCCACCACTTCCTCCACCTTTTACCGTCAATTTCTCTTTTTGCGTCGCTTTCGCGTCTACCCCGTGACTCATTCTCCATGCGAGGCCATAAATAACGTTATTTATTTGCGAATTTGTTTTTGCACGGTCGCTAACCCGCGCCATGTACGCACTCGACGTATGCGGAGAAACGCGGTCGGAATGCGCGAGCGTTCGAGCACGCGTTTCAGGTATTCCAGCATGTGTTGCTTTTCGACTCTACAGACGTTCATATATATATATATATATATGGGAACTAACTGTCAGGAATATTCGTCTGTGTCACTCGTTACTACGTCCCGAAAATTTTTCAATTTTTCTTCCTTCCCAAATAATTGCGACATGGCTAATATCCGAGCAAAACTCGAAAAGTACGTTTTTTTTTTTTCATTTTCTTACAGCCCCTGAAAAATGAAATCACTAAAAAAAATATCGAAGAAAAGAAATAGAAATAAAAAAATAATATCACGAATATTAATATATTTACATCGTAATATATCGATATATTTATTAATATTAATATTCATGCTTATTGTAATATATAAATATGTATCATTGATACATATATATTTATATATATATATATATATATCACAATCAATATATTTATATCAATAATATATATTTATATATTAAGATAAGCATGAATATTAATATCGAAATAATATATCATTTTAAAAAAATATCAATATTCGTATTTTAAAAAATTCGTATATCGATATATAATAGAATTGTAGGTTTTTAATAATATATCATTAATATCGATATATCAATAAATGAATATACCAATATATTAATATATTGGCATATTCATTTATTATATTGTATATTGTATATTGGTTTATTCAATATATTAATACATTGATATATTAATATATATATATATATATATATATATATATATATATATTGATATATTAATAGATATCTATTAATATATTGATATATTAATAGATATACATTAATATACTGATATATTAATATATATAATGATAAAAATATATAAATATTTGCCCATAAATCGTGTATATCGATATATGCAGATATAATTATGCGTTTATAAATAAATTCGAAATCGTTGAGCGTAGCATCGCATCGCGTATCAATCTTGAGCATGCATGCGTGCACGTTGGTTCAACGTTTCTATATTCCGTCGCGTATCCCGCGGAATTGATGCGCTTTCAGTTGCACGAGCAATTTTGTCCCGCCGTTTGAAGCGGCGAAGGAGAGACGGATATAAAGTAGTATATATAGAACCGGAGTGATCGTTGCTCCGCGAACATGAAATATCAATCTTAAGCCAAGCGAGGAGAGAGATAATCACTCGGTGATTAATCGTGAATCCTCGAACCGGTGCCATTCCGCGTTCCACGTCCGAACGTTGAATCGTTCGACCGGAACGAGTTTTTGAGCTTGCCAGACCACCGCTTGCTTTAATTTTGAATTTAAAAAAACAATCGATGTCAATTTCGTTCAAGCTCTTTTTTTATACGAATATATTAATATCAATATTAATATAGTTGATAAATAATTGTTTCACTTGGTCATTAAACGATCAATCGATTTAATTATTCCTTGATAATTAAATAAATAATTTTAGTCATAGTTGATACATTGATTAATATAAATATTATTGTATTATTAATATATGAGTTATAAAATAAATATATTAATATATTTATATGATATATTATTAATGATATATCAATTATCGTTGATATACGAATATATCGATATATTAATATACTAATATAATAATACAATATGTATATTAAAAATATATCATATATCAATTTATATCGATTTTTGTCGATATAAATTATCGATACATCGATATATCGATATATCAATTATATCGATTTTTGTCTTTTGAAAATAAGAAGCCTACCAATGTTTAAAAACCAGTTGAAACAGTTACCCAATTTTTCAAAATCGTATTAAAATCCCAAATCAATACATTTTCGAACCGCGTTAATTTTCAACTCCGAAAAAGCAAGTTTATTTCCCATTTGAAATTCGAGGTAAGTAATCGGAGATAACAGATCGCGGCTTATGGTCTCGGGGAATCGTGACTTCGGGATTTGCCCGGGTCCATAATTTCTCGGATTTATGGGTGACAGCGTTATCGTCGCATCTGACCGGGATGATGACCGTTGTACCGTTGAATTTCGCGATTAGGAGGGTGTAGAACGAAGGGTGCGGAGAAACGGTGGAAAAGGGCGAAGGGAGATTGGAGGGTGGGGTTAAAGGGGGTGAAATAAGGCACGCCGAAGCGATAGGATCGAGAAAAGGGTTAATAGAGGGGAGGGGAGGGGCATCAACGATGCATCGTGTGTCGAATCAATTAAATCAATTAGCATTCCAATGACGTATATCGCGACTCGAAGTTTCTCGGTCCAGCCGAAGCCCTGCAGCACAGCCCTTATTCCCTTCCTTCCCTTTTCCCTTCGGATCTACCATTTTCCCTCCCCTCCCCTTGCCCCCCTCGCCAATCTTCAACAATCCATTTTCTCTTTCCTCCATCCTATTCATCCCCCCACCCCTATTTCTCACCCCCGTTTTCATCAACCCCCTCTCCAATGGTCCGTTTCTCGGCATATCTGTGATACCGTATATAAATCCTGAATGGCCGATGCTCGCCATCGTGGAAAGTCCCCCGTTCATGCACATCGGGTACTTTATTTGCTATTGGCATGAACGTCAATGCTCCGCAACCGGTTTTCAGATAAATTATCGCTATCTGGAACACTCGTAGAGGAGAGCCTGATGGAACTCGTCCATTCAAACGTATCGGACTCGTCATTCTTATTCTTTGTTCCTTCCTCCTCCTCCTCTTCCTCTTCCTGCCCCCCCTTAAGCTATTTTCTCTTTTTCTTTCCAACCACCTGTCCAACCTTTTTCCTTCAATCTTCAATGATAAGAGACTATACAACTGGCTTCTTATCGTTTGGATACTCGACGATATAAATGGGAGCCTGCCAATCGCTAGAGAAATCAACAATGCAACTCTCGAAGAAATAATCGTTTGGTTTAACGATTAATGGCCGTCCGGTACTGTTCGACTGTTCGATAACGATTCATCCACCATTCGACAATGTACAATGACGGCAGTCGTTATCGTTGACAAAGAATCGAGACTCGAGGTTCAAGCTGAAGAACGAGTTTTTATTTATTTATTTTTTAGCAATAAAGGGGATGATGATTTTTTGGAAATAACCGTTGATTCGTGATCTAGTAGGATTCAAGAGTATCCCAGAATTTTTTCCAATTTTTTTGACCCCTTTGAAGCCGGGAATATCGACCTGGACGTTTTCGACCCAGTGCGACAAGGTAGAGCAAAAAGCGTATTTAAAACCAGATAATCAACTATTCTGCATCGCGACCGATAAATTAGTTCCGGATGTTGCTTGAAACGAATTTAAAGACCAAAATAATCACTTTTTCCCATGCAAATCCTCGTGGAATCACCAAATGGAAATCAGTTTTCCATTTGCCAAGACAATTGCTTCACCTTCGTGACACGCGAGGGTAGCT
The DNA here is from genome assembly GCA_030523105.1 of Ophioninae sp. A BG-2022a. NCBI lineage: Eukaryota > Metazoa > Arthropoda > Insecta > Hymenoptera > Ichneumonidae > Ophioninae sp. A BG-2022a. The sequence goes on along the minus strand of JAPYZI010003323.1, from coordinate 12,052 downwards.
GGATCGAGGAAAGGGGTTCCAGAGACCAAGCGAATTGCCAGTCTAGCCAGACTAGCTTGAAAATTGCTCCATCCAATTTGGGGGTACCCATTACTAGTGGAGGTATTTCAAACATAGTACAAAATGGAGAAAGACGATTTTATTGGGAATAATGAATCTGCGTGTCCACTCGCACTTTGGGAAGAGTATTCTCGAGGTGATGACATCTGCTGCTTTTCAAAGCCGAAAAAAAAATGGTCGTCGGTTCCAATGCTCCATTCCGCAATGAAGAATACCATCATTTTCGGATGTTCGATTCGTCCATGATGGGTCATCCAGGTAGAATTCAATTGCCAAACGAATTTCCAGAGATGGAGGGGTGGTTTTCACCCCCTGGAGGATTTCAACCCCCTAGAGGTTGAAGAGCGGTTTGGGATTCGAGGAGTTTCGAATTCGTGGAAAACGTAGACCACTGGGGAGGTGGATGACCGCATCGGGGGTACCGAATGGCCGATGGAACATAGTCAAAGAGGGGGGTTGAAGGGGGTTGGTGCTGCGTCAGGGAAAGTTAACATCGTTAGCCTCTCGGCTATCGGGGTAATCATATTTCGTCGTGGAAGAGACCAGCGACCCCTCACGGAACCCCCAATGAGATTACGTCGTAGAAACGTTGGGGGATGAAACCACCCTCACCCCTTTGTGCTTCGGATAAATACGTTGAATGTGGGCTTCTCTTTACACTTGCACGAAGTTGGATTCTAGGGATGATCGGAGAACGTTTTTTGGGGGTGTTTTTTTTTCGGGGTAATTTTTTCGGGGTTGAAAAAAGGGGTAGTTTATTAATATTGGAGTGTAGCAAAAAGATGGCGAAACATGACGAAAGGGAGTGAACAAAAAAAATCGGAAAAACCTTCTTCGTGAAAACTCACCCCCTGGAAAAAAAAACCACCCCTCATTTGCATCTTCGCATTGTGTATTCAAGCCTCATGTGCGTTAACCTGTCGCCCCTTGATCCAATCTTCCGAAACGACCGAAAAACTCCCGGAAGGACCAATCCCGAAGACCGGGGATGAGAAAAGAAAGAGAGAGACCGAGAGATAGCCGGGGATGAAAGAAAATGAGAAAAAGTGAGCTTTCCTCGGTAAAATGTTGAGGGAGATGAAAACCGAATCAAAGTATCGGCTCTCCCTTGGAATTCCAACGATCGAGGGTGAAGAACGTTTCACCTCGAGGACTTTCCGATTCCTGATAATTGCTCGATTAGGCTGGAACGGAAACGCCACCGAAACCACCCTGAAATAAGGGTTGCTCGAAAAAATGCAATTCCATGCCCGAACACGATTGAAGTATCGCTCGAATTATTTATTTTCAGAACATTACGGAGACAGGTGGAAAAAATTTGCGAATTTTTGATAGTTTTAATGAATCATAAATAATAATAATAATTATTATGGTTATTATTAATCACAATTATCATTAATATTATCAATATTATTCAATGTTTGATAACGATAATAAATTATTTACTATTAACAATAATAGTAATAATATTTAATATCTTACATTATTATTATTATTATTATCATAGTATTATGCAATAAAAAATATTAATAACATTAATAAATATGAAAATAAATATTATTATTGTTGTTAATACGATGACTTTTATTATCATAAATAATAATAACGAATAAAATGTACTCCACTGTAATAAATAATAATCGTTCACGAATTCACGAGTTCATTTTTCAGAAACTCGAATTAAACGTTTATTTTATTGTCTGTTTCAGGTACGTCTTTGAAACGAAGGTAACGTCCGGTAAGCGAACGCTAATAAAACGATAAATACCGTTGTAATCCTGAATAACGTATCCTCGGTGTTGCGGAAGGGAGGGTCGCAACCAAGTCGCGTAAATTAGAACGGAATTTATTGCGCGTCGCTACGCGTGGGCCCGAACGTACGCGAGGATATTATTACCGCAATAACGCGGAACGAACGCGAATTCCCTCAACCAATCAGCCAAATACGTCAGATTCCAATTTACAGTTGGACGCGGGAACTTCGTTCGCCAAATCCCCCCCCCCCCCTCCTCCTTCTCCTCCTCCCCTTCCATCATCGCGCGGCCATTTTCATCCGTTGAATTTTCATCCCGAAACGCCCCTAATATGGAAGAATGTTACGGAAGTTTAAGGGGGTAAGTTTTCAATGTTGAAAAAGCCTCAATCCATTAAGGGTGGAAATAACTCGTTTGGGTTTATCTCTGGTTATCCCGGGAATTGGAGTAGAAACATACGTGGATTTCCGGTATTACTATTTGCACATTTTCAACGTAAAAAGTGACAGACAAGGGAGAATCGGAGGAAACCTTCGTACAAGGGATTATTCAGGAATTATTCGTATGAAAGGAGAGGAAAGAATTTTTCGTCTCCCCTTATGGTTCTGGGTGTAATCCGAGACAAACTAGCTTCGTTCACTTTGCTTATTGAGACGAGTGGTAATGAATATTTGCTGCTTTGGCAAATGGTGGCTTTTGGATCCACCGAAATATATTCGATTCAATATCGAGGGGAAATCCTCGATTGGTTGTTTCGATTGGATTCGTGGAGATACTGATGGAACCCAAACAAATCCAAACAACACACACAAAAAGAATGAAATAAACAAAAATAAATCGAAACAAGGTCAAACAAACTGAAAGAAACTCATCAAATCCGAACAAAGTAAAGAACAAATGAAATTAATCCAAACAAATCCAAAAAGAATCAAATAAACCCAAACAAATAGCGTGGCAATCTTTCGAAACTCGAAAATGTAATTATTTTTACAATCGAATAAGAAAAATCGTTCAATCTCAAAACTGCCAATGAAGTGTTCTCGTACGTGAACAATTCAGCTTCACGCCAGTCTTAAATAAGTGGAGACATCAACGACGCGAAAGCATCGCGACGAGACTAGACTTATGTACGTAATGTTGAGGTTTCAAGAAACCGTAGACTCGGCGAAGGGATTTTCAAGAGGCTGAGGAACAGAGCTGCAGGAAAAATACGTCAACCGTGTGAAAACATTGTCTTTGCATATATTAGAAAAACTCTTCGGAATATTAAGCAGGCCTTCGTTGATCGAATCGAGAGTGTGTTATTGTCGACAGCTCAAGGGTCTCCGGCACCAAACGCTTCCAAACTTCTATACCTACTCCGGAATTTGTTCCTTAAAAAAACAGCCTCAAAAATATGTTACTGAAAAAATCTTCTCGAAAGAACATCCTCAAACATCCTCATCCTGAGAAGTCCTGAATAGAAACGTTCTCAAAAATAATTCTGGAGAAAAGAAATTGTAAAGAACACTCTGAAGAAAAGAAGCGAAAGAATAGCTCCGAAAAACGTTGCGCAGATTGCTCGTCAAAACGGAAACCAAAAACGGTCTCCAAAAAAAAAAAAACAAAACCGATGGAAGACATGAAGAATTTTGTTTCGTTTGCAAAATTTCGACTCAAATTTTTTTTGGATTTTTCGTTCTATTTTTTTTCGATTTTTTCGAATTTCAATGCACACGTACGGGTGTTAATTGATTCGTCTCAGAGTTTCGCCAATCATCGATCCGATGCTCGACGGTTCGATGGCTCGAAGTCCAATATTTCCATTTGTCTGGTTCCAAAAAAAAAAAAAAAAAAATCCATTTTGAAATCCTCGGCTAGACGTGACTCTAAACGCTCCACGCTCGCACTTTTATACCGTAAATCCTCCGCGTGGCCCGATAGATTTGGTTTCCACTTTGGGAAAATCGGCTCCTCTTCCGCGACCCCATCACGGAATCTATTACGTTTTATTGCACTTCTTCTGATACATAAATTTTTATTGAATTTCATTTTATACCGTTCGTACGGTAAATAGAGAAAGAGAGAGAGATAGTGCGGCGCGGAGGGGCGAGGGAGGGAGGAAAAGGGAATCCCAGCATCAGGGAATAATTTGAAGCCTGGCAAAATTTCCATTTACCGTAACGCCCTCATTTAGCTGCATACTTTCCAATTATGCGATATGCAAAGGACATGAAATTATCGTCGTTATGCGACAACCCGGTAATTCAGGAATTACCTTCGTTAACGTTCGAGCTACTGATCCATGAAACAGTTTTATTCGCAAGTATCCGATAAAACCAAAAAAGCCAATAATTCGAGCATTTTTGTGTTCGATTATTTTTTCACGCATCGTATATATTCCAGTAATAAAAAAAAAGTATTTTCTTTTAATTTACTTCATATGTGTGTCCGAATATTTAAAAAAAATAATAATAAAATTATTAAAAATTAAAATGTTTTCAACGACGCGTCTTGGTGAAAAATTATTCGAAGGTTGTGGCATTATCATAGATCTTTGGATTCGTCTTGAAATCAGCTACAACGTCGTAATAAAAAAAAATATACATTTCCGTTTGATAAAACATCGATGACCTTGAAACCGCGAAAACGTTGACCTTGACCAAAAATTTGTTTTGGACCAGTCTGTAGACCGTTCGAAATCGATCAAATTTTGTTCTCAACCATTTTTTCGTCGCTCTGAAAACAACGGAGATATTTCGTTTGGTAACTTTGAAGGTCCCACCCTGTATAACATTCGCGTGAACGGTGAAGGGAAATCGCGAGCTTTTCACGCGAAAACAAGGTTTGTGAAAAAGAGATGGGGAAAGGACTGGAAGTGGGGACACGTAAGAAGACCGCATGGGTGAAGAGCGAAGGGGAAAGGGAGAAGGGGAGCTTCCCGTACGCGACTTTATTGCCACTTCCCGAAGTACCGGGATTACTATACAAGTTTGTTTGCCGACGGCGCTTTTATAAAAGTTAACGCTGCTCCCCTCCTCTCACCCCCTCTAGTTCCCCGCCCGATCGCTGTGAACCTGGAGTACTCGAGCAAATTCAACATGGCGGCGGATACGATTTTCCAAATGAATTCTTGAAGTCGAACATTTTTTTTTTTTTTTTTTTTTTTATTTTGATTTTTTTTTTTTTTTTTTTTCGTGCTTTTTTGGAAAAAGTATTACTTCCTTTCTTGTTTTGAGATCGTTTAAGAAACAATTGTTATATTTATTCCTCCGTTGAATTTTTAATTTTTACATTAATTTTTTGTTGAACAATTTTATTTATCTAACAGCAAAACTTCTGGGCTTAGAAAAGTAATAAAAAAATTGTCGATAAATCGTACAAAAACGTGAAAAAAAATCGACGAAAATTGATCGAAAAAAAAAAAATTGAAGAAAAATGTGGAAACAAACGAAGGGAAGAAAGAAAACGAACGTGAGACATAAAGGAAGTGAACTTCGTGAGAAACTTGGTCCCTGGGCGCCCTCTACGTGACGGTGTCCAGACGAGTTTCCGGGTGCGATATACTACCCACCACCACCAGGAAAACCATCGGGATGTTTATCAGAAGTCCTTGAGTATGCGGCACACGCGAATCCTCGATTCTCCCTCTTCCTTGCCCCAGGAGGCTCCTGTCCGCGTTTACCCCCGTTCGGGGGTGACCGCCCCGGTTCTGGGGTGTCTTAAGGGGTTGGGGCACTGCCGCGATAGTAAGAGTGAGAAACTGGCTCGAATTGTGAGTCAAAGCCACGATTCGAAGACTCCAACCCCTTAAAGGGAACGGGGCCAACCGGGGGTGGCTTTTGGGGTTGGGGGTCGATTTTGGAGCGCCGGGGTGGAGGGGGGATAACGTCGACCTCACAGACACGTAACTCCGCGTTGTGCAACTTCGGCTTCCGGCCCAAATCCCCCGCGATAAGGGCTTCTCGATGCGGAGGACGGCGCATTTTTTTTAAAATTTATTCATTGAATTATTATTTTATTTTCATTAAAGTAATCATTCAGTAAATGAAAATTAGAGAATAATTGTTTTTCGTTCATTGAAAATGATTGTTTATTGCTAAAAATATAATAATAATTCTTGAAGATTTTTTGTTTATTGATTTATCATTTTTTATAAAAAAATTACTTTTTTATGTGTATTGAAAATACAAAACATTTTTAGTTTCATTTTTTAGCTGTTGTACTTTTGTAAATTGTGCAATTTACATTTACAATACAATTTACAATAAGCAATTAAAAATTTGCTATTTTTTTGTTTATCGAATTATTGTTTTCTGCAACAAATGATTATTTCATAAGTTTTCGAAATATACGAAATTTGTATTTTCAATTTTTAAACTATCGCATTTTTAATTCTTCGAGAAAAAAAAAATCAGTTTAACTGCGAATCGTGAGTATTGCTCGTCGTTCGTATAATTAAATAAACAAAAAATAAATAAAATATAAAAATAAATAAAACATAAAAATAAATAAAATAACAAAAATAAATAAAATAACAAAAAAAAATAAAATAACAAAAAAAATAAAATAACAAAATAAATAAAATAACAAAAAAAAAACGAAAAAAGCAAAAATAAAAAATGCAAAAACGCGATACGATCGTGAAAGAGCGAGGCGACGTTTGTTTATGCGAAATGCCGACCGCGTCAATTATGGAACGAGAACCGGAGCGCGCATTTTTCTTCGGTCTCCGTTCTACACGGAGGCGCAGCGAGAAACAATATCCGGCGGAAAGTTTTTGTCGGGCGCACAACGGCGTCACCGGTTGTATGCCACGTATGACAAAATTCCGGCGGGTACGCGCGATAAAAAAGTGTCGCTCGCGTGCCTGGAAAGTATCCAACCCTCTTTCCCCCTCCCCTCTCCATCCCTGGGTATTATGTTCCACGGGGGAGTACAGGGGCCTTCGTGAAAAATATCATGGACCCGGATGTCGCGCGAGGCGCGCCGTATAAGATTCTTTTTTTTATTTATTTATTTTTGTTCCATATTTTTTGGTTTTTTTTTTTTTTATTTTTATTTATTTATTTTTCGTTTTTTCTTTATTTTTTTTTTTTTCAACGCGCTGGATCCTCCAGCTCCATAAAAATGGCGATCCATAAGCCGCGGACTTTATGGGGGTGCGAAAATAAATGCACGGGGGTGCACGGTCCTAGCATTCGAAAATGTACCGGAATAAAAATGAAAAAAAGATTTTAAAAAATCATTGTTTAGACTATTTTTAAGTCGTTTGAAATAAATTGTTGCCAAAAAAGTTTAAATAATAATTGTTCAAATTTGTTTCCATAATTACGAAAAAAATGTATTTAGTAAAATCGATAAATAAACAGTACTTAAATTATTGCAAAGTTGCAAAACTGAAAGAACAAATTGTTCCTTTTTTTATTAATTCCCGTAATTGTTCGGGTGATATTCGTAATTATTTAAATGTTGAATTTTTAAAATTATTTCTAATGATTAAATTGATTAATGGCTTTCGTGATTATTAATTCGATAATGAATCGGTTTTTTTTTATTAACTCGAATTACAGAAATTGAACAAGTCAATGAATTCATTCATTCATGTATGAATGAATGAATGAATGAATGAATGAATGAATGCATTCATTCATGTATGAATGTATGAATGAATGAATGAATGAATGAATTAATTAATTAATTAATGCATTCATTCATGTATGAATGTATGAATGAATGAATGAATTAATGAATGAATGAGCGAATGAACGAATGAACGAATGAATGAATGAATGAATGAATGAACGAATGAACGAATGAATGAATGAATGAATGAACGAATGAATGAATGAATGAACGAATGAATGAATGAATGAACGAATGAATGAATGAATGAATGAACGAACGAACGAACGAATGAATGAATGAACGAATGAACGAATGAACGAATGAACGAATGAATGAATGAACGAACGAACGAACGAACGAATGAATGAATGAATGAATGAATGAATGAATGAATGAATGAATAAAAAAGAAAGCAAGTGAAAAATTCCAAAATGGCGACGAGATTCAAGAGGTCCTACTGTATCAAGAGTTCAAACCCGGCGCGATATTTCTCATCCCCTTGGAGGCACCCTCCCGTGCGCGCATCCCCGGGACTATTCACCCTCGTTGGTCAGAAGTCTCTCCCCGAGTGGTGTCAAATCGGTAATACGAATCTCGCAAGGGACGCTTGGGAGCTACGTAAAGGAGCGAGAATGGAAGATATTGCTTCCTCTTAAGAGGAAGAGAGAGAGAGAGAGAGAGACATATAACATATAACATATAAGAGAGTCTCGGTTCAAGAGTGCAAAGGAGTATTAGATGGCTCGAAGCCAACGATTCCTAGCCATTCTCAATGTCTCTTTGCTTCCCGTTTCATCTCTTGGCTCTCTTCATCCCTGTCGTCACGCCACGTACAGATATATCACCGAATTGTCATTTCGAACCCCATCTATCCATCTAACGTTGATTATGGGGACATTTGGATTTTTTCGGTCGCTTTATCATTATTATTAATTTTTTATTGCGATTAAAAAGACGGAAAATAATAATATTTATTATTATTGTTATTTTCAAAAATTAATTTTACGAATTCAATGACATAAATAAATTATTGTTATTTTTTTATCATGGTCAAAAAAAGGAAAACATGAATTATTATTATTATTATTATTATTATTATTTTCAAAAATTAATTTTAAGAATTCAATGACATAAATAAATTATTATTATTATTTTCAGAAATTAATTAACAAATTTAAGGAAATGTAAATGTATTAATATTATTATTGTTATTTAACGTTTAAATTCATATGTAAAAAATCATATGTTTATAACTATTGAATTATTGAGTGGAAAATTCGAATATAATTAATTCGTTCGTTTAATTTTGCTTAAACAAAAAAAACATGAATTTTCTTCGAGATAGTAGATTTTTAATAAAAAATCAAATAATCTGTAGTGGACTCGGTGATTATGTTAATAAATAAAATAAAATGAAAAATACAATTTTTAATATAGAATTAAAAAACAAATGTTTTTAATTTCCAAAGTTCATTTTACAAATTCAAGAAAAATAAAATATAAATATGTTTAACATTCCCCTCTATTTGCCCAAAAAGAAAATCCTCCCCCTCCGCCCTTCCAACCCCCTCTGAAGCTCTCTTTTTTACTTTTCGCGTAATTTCATGCTTTATTATACCGTGCAATGTACGCACGGAGTTAGGTAACGGGGACGTGAATTTTTTTTTTTCGGGCTTTCACGACTTCGAGAGGAAGAGGGATGGGAAAGAGGGAGAGAGAGAGAGAGAGGAACGAGAAAAAAAAAAAAGAATTGCGGAAATAGGACGAAGGGAGTGGAGATTGCCCTCGACGACTCGGTCATCCCCGGAAATTCCCTTAACGCTTTTAACCTTTTTGTTTTTTTTTTTTTGTTCCCCTTTTTCCACTTTTTTTTGTCTTTTTTTTTTCATTTCAAGTATCCTCGACCATTAAAACTTTTCACCGCGATTCACAAAAATGTTGGTCATTCTTCGAAATCGTACGTACCTCGCACTCTCGTAAATTAAAAATTATGATTTTTCTTTTATTATTATTTTTCACATTTTTTAAAAATATAATTTTTATTATATTTTTTAAAATAATTATTCACTCTCATTGAAATGAATAATAACAGTAATAATAATCAATATTATTATTATTATTATATCCTTATTTTTATTTTTATTATTATTATTATGATTATTATTATTTATCGTTAAAATATTATTGCAATTATTCTCATTCGTTATTGTAGCTATTACAATTATTAATCATTATTACTCATCTTAACAAAAAAAATTGTTGCGATATATATATTTCACTTTTAATAATTATTAATAAAATAAATTAAATAGAATTTCCTTTTTTTTTTTTCGATACCCTGTGTTAAATAATATTGCTTCGAGATTCGATCAATCTTCTTTCGAAACTTCAATCCAGCATTATCGCGCTATTTATCCGGGGATGAAAAAAGTGAATGAAAAAAAAAAATAAATAAATAAATAAAAAAAGAATAAAAAACAAAATTATCGGGTGCAATATTTATCGAGTCCGATGTACGTGACGGACAAAAATGGAGAACTCCCGAAGTCTATCTCGCGCTCGCTTTACCACCGCGGATTCTCCCCGTTCCACCCCTGTATTTTTTTTTTTTTTCAAACCCCGTCGATCTTCCCGTTTTTATTCTTATTTGTTTGTTTGTTTTTTTTTTTTTTTTCTTCTTCCTCCTCGCCTTTTCATCAATACGTTATCCCAGTTCTCGGATACACCAACGCGTACGGTAAAAATAAAATAAAATATCAAATAAAATGAAAATAAAATGGGACGAAAAAAAACGACATCGGCAGTTTTCTCAGATCCTCCACTCCCCCCCTCCCCTCCCCTTCCTCCAAGACGGGCATCGTCGTCGACGATTCAATAAGCTCGGCGAAGTGTGGATTTTTCTGATTAGCCAGGAAAGTTGGGCGAGTCGGTGGCGCGTGACCGTCGTCCGGAATAGACTCCTCTTTGGGGGTGAATTTCTATATATATATATATATATGTGTGTGCATACATGAAGCAACCGAGGAAACGAGGCCATCCCCTTGTGCACATCGTGGCCGAAGCTGGGAGGGTGCTTTGTCTCATTTTGAAACTTGAAACGGCGAGGACCGAGAGGGATGAGGGTAGGAGGCAGTTGGGGGTTGGAGGTTGGTGGAGGTTCGAGGATTTTGTAGGTTGGAGAGTGATAGGGGTTTGAGAAAGCTGGGGGAACAATGGTGGGAGCGATGAAGAGTGGATAAGGGTTGGAGGATTTTTGTTGGAGCGGGGGGGGAATGATAGGGGTTGGATAATTTTGGAGGGAGGATTTTGTTGGAGAAAGCAATGGGATTGAAAGTTACTAGGGACTGGAGAATTTTAGGGGATGATTTTTAGGGGGTGAAAAGTAAATAGGGTTTGAGGTTTCTCGGGGGGGGTGGGGGTGGATATGACTAGGGAGTTCGAAGGGGTGGAAATTACGAGGAAATTGTTAGAAGTGGAAGTTAACAAAAGTTGAGGGTGGTCGGGGGTAGAAATTACTAGGTAATTCTGGGTGGTAGTTCCCTAGAATTACTAGGTAATTCTGGGGGGTAATTCCCTAGTATTACTAGGGAATACGGATTTTCGTAAGTTAATAGAAGTTTAGTATTCTCGGGGAAGAAATTACTAGGGAATTCGGATTTTCGTAAGTTACTAGAAGTTTAGCATTCTCGGGGAAGAAATTACTAGGGAATTCGGATTTTCGTAATTTACTAGAAGTTTAGTATTCTCGGGGAAGAAATTACTAGGGCTTTCTAAAACGTGGAATTCATCAGGGGATTTTAAACGGTGGAAATTACTAGAGAATTCTACCTTCTAAAAGTTACTAGAATTTAAGAGTTTTCGGGGACGGAAATTACCAGGGGATTTTACAAGATCGAAGGTTGGTTTCTAGGGTTACCTAGGGTTTCTACGATTCTAGGATTACCTAGGAATTGAAAGTTTCTAGGGTTACCTAAAAACTGGAAGTTCCTAGGGTTACCTAGGGATTCGATGGTTCCAATCGTATCCAGGGGCATACGATTGAAGGGCCGGAAATTACAAGGAAATTACAAGTAAGAAGTACAAGTTACCAAAAGTTAAGGGTTTTTTCGGGGACCGAAATTACCAAGGGATTTTAAAAGATCGAAGGTTGGTTTCTAGGGTTACTTAGAGTTTCAACGATTCTAGGATTACCTAGGAATTGAAAGGTTCTAGGGTTACCTAAAAACTGGAAGTTCCTAGGGTTACCTAGGGATTCGATGGTTCCAATCGTATCCAGGGGGATGAAAACTCCAGTTCTCCAATATTCGACCAATAAGTCCCTCATCCCTGACAATTCGAAGGAGCACATTGTTGTCCGTTCGGACGTGTGGAGCTTGCGAAATTTGCATTCGTGCAACATCCGAAGAGGGTGGATAATAAATTCATGTATTCATCTATTCGCGATCGAGAGGAGCCTCTTTCTTGAATTCGAGTCCTTGGTAGTTTCCGCAACGTCATACCGAAAGACCTTCGTCAGGAGAGTCGGCGATCATCTTCCGCTTGGTTCTTTATTTCTTTTTTGTTTTTTTTTTTTTTTTTTTTTTTTTTTTTTTTTTTTTTTTTTTTTCTTTTTTTTTTTTTTTTTTTTTTTT
>JAPYZI010003322.1:0-24302 GCA_030523105.1 Ophioninae sp. A BG-2022a | reverse complement strand
AAGGAGCTCACTCTACGACCCTTTGAAATTTCGTGATTTTCAAGATTCTGGGAAAGTGGCCTGGGGAGGTCGAAAAAATTTTTTTTCCGTTTTTAACCTTTTAAAAGGGTCTATTTGATCGGAAATTTTCTGCTGATTACGAAAATACCCGAGTTTTTCCGAAAAGTGCAGAATTAGACTAGGAAAATGCGAAAAAACTTTTCTACTATATTTTTTTGCCATTTTCCCCTAGAAATGGCGAATTCAAGGCGAATCAAATGCTGGATTTGTTGAAATATTAATAATAATTCAGGGGTTAATCCGGGAACTATACGTGCTGGTATCAAACGACTCAAAATTTCACCCGATAGATGCCAAACCCCCATTTCATGGGGGTTTGGCATCTATCGGGAAGCTTCATAAGGTTGTCATGTGACTGAGTGCTCCGCAGCGTCTATTTCAAAGTGCAGGTACCTCGCGTTGAAAATGTGAAATTTGACAGCGCGAAAACAGTTGCCACGGATTATTCGTATCCAACCGTTTAACAAGAATGACCGTTCCGACTCGTTTTTGCACTTTTGCCAAGTACAGGAAAGAAGAAGAAGGAGGTACCACGGTGAATTCTATTTTCCGGCTTAGAATAGAGGGAGCCGTCTTGGAATACTCACGAGATAAGTTTGCTTTAAATGCCCTGGTATATACATAAGAATACCGAAGAAAAACATACGTCGGAAATAAAGGGGGATCGAAAAGAAAATATATACGTTTAGGCACGATGGATTTGTGGAAGTGAAGGAGAATTTGAGCCCGAAGGACGAGGGCAGTGTCGTTATCGCCAGCGTGAATCAGGACTGTGATGGATCACGTCCGATTCTTTTTCGTTGCGATCCTCTCTCTCTCTCTCTCTCCCTCCCTCATTCTCGGATTATCCTATCTCTCCCTTTCTCTCACTCTCACGCCCTCCATCTCTGACATCCCTTATTTGCGGAGATGGCGCCCGAATGTCCTGACTACCATATCTCCGTATGTCTCGTACGATATCCTGTGCACTTGTGTGCGGGCGCTATATGCGGGATGTAGCAGGCTTGAATTGTCGGGGTGGGCTTAAAGTGAGCTTTGAGGGTATAAACGAGAGAACTTCCAACAACCCTCCGTCTATATATATATATATATATATATATATATATATATATATATGAAGAGCGTGTTTCCTTTTTACTCTTCTACTCCCGGTGAAATCGAAAATTCGTGATGTATTTACTTTTCCTCCTACATCCTCTTTTCGTGTACGAACTTTATCAATAAAACATGGATGTTCAGTCCTTTCTGTTCGTACCTCCCGTCCTCTTCCACTCTCTCTCTCTAGCTCGTGAAGCTGCCTCGCGCGTACCACCAGCGCTTAATGGATGTACCTGTCTCTCCATCTCTCGTTCTCTCAGCATTGCCCCACCCCCGGCCCTCGCGCCCTTTTACAAGGACTGTATATAGAATTTTTATTTCCACACCCTATCCTACACTGTGCTTCATTTTCCGAGAAAAATGAAGCAGTTTTTCAGCCGAAACTCTAAACTGACCAAACGACAAATCCAAACAAAGAATCTCCACCCTTCAAGATGTTTTCTCAGATGACCAACGCGCTCAACAATCTCTACCGATGTCCAATCATCGTCCCGAATACATATACACGTGAGAGTGAAAAAAAAAAAAAAACCTCGTTCGTAGGATTATTAAAATTGAATTGATAGGATTTTAGAGGAAGGATGACAGGGAAATAAAAAAATATTTCTCAGCTGAGGAGAGAAAGTTCGACGAGTGCATGATCATTCGGACGGGTGAGAAAATTGAATCGAGGGAAAGTACTCGTGCACGGGTTTAACCGAACGCCAACAATCGAGACGGGAACAGCAGCATTGGAGTATCTACCCATGACTCAGGGATCGTATGGCATATCCGTGCAAATGTAATGGTACGTAGAACTAGCCCGCCGATACACGTGTGGACAGTGACGCGCACAAGCCCAGGACTGGTGCACACAGGTGAACAGGGTGCAGTCACTTGAAACGACGAGCTAATCGATATAGCCCGAACAGGATTCCCTATGGCGAACCACAATGATGCTGGTATAGAAGCTAGTCCATGCAGAGCTAGACGATGCGCATTTTCGTGAATATACGTATATCGAAGCGTGCAGGTAGCGCACTAGGTAGACGCGGCGGAAACACCACAAGGGAGCCGCCACGATGAGCAGGTATGGAGGGATGGGCGCAAACCAGGTTTATCTCTATCGCCACCATCGCTTTTTCGGCTAATTGACCATCCACTGCGTGCGAGATAGAGCGAAATCGAAACGATTGATAGTTCACGCGTGTCCAACGAGAGAATGAAACGGTATTATCGATTATCCCGAAATATCCACCGGTGAATTCCGATCAACAACGAAAACGTTGTTTCACCGGTATTCACGGATAACCGGGACAAGTTACGTGCCTTATTTGGCAAGTTTCGAGAAACAACTATAAAAACGACATATACCAGATAACACGGAACAAAAATTATTATTTTTTACGAATTATCAATATTTCGTTTGTAGGTTATTTGAATTTTGATAATTGCGCGAATACGTTCAAGGATTCTTTAGTGATTTGTATGATTTTTCGATGATTGCGAAACAGAGAAATTAAGAAGCATCGTGGTGTTCCAACGGTTCAAGCTTTTGGTCTTCATTGATTGGCTTTCGCCCGAGATATTGATCGTTCGTTGTTTATCAACGAAGATCGAAAATATTCGAAAATGCGAAAAAATGACAAAACACTGTGCAAAGGAGAATTGTGACTGGAGAGTACGAACACACGAAGGACGGTGAGTGGATTGAAGGAACATTGATAACAGTGATTGGGAATCTCCAAAGCCATCACTAAGGTTCAGGCTCGAAAAGCACCAAGCGAAAAGTGAAAAAAGTAAAGAAGCAGAAAATAACAACGAGCCAGACAATCGGAGAGAGTACGTTGAAAACAAAAGTCTGAAAGAGAACACTGCGTTGGTACGTATCATCCCGCAGAGTATCGATGGATCGAAGTACAAAGGATCGGTTGAAGTCCGTGGAATGATTTCTCGTTGGATACCCCGTTGTTCCAGAATAGGATATCGTTTGATGTTTCAGGCTTTTGTTCATATCCCTCCCTACCATTGTTGTTATTTGCCTCTCGATCTCGATGGTTCGCAATTTTAAGTTCTTCCGCATGATGACGGCTGTACTGTTTATGTGTCGGAAATATTAGCGAGAGAGGGTTGAAACGGGAACAGGGGCGGGTGACGCGACGATATTGAACGGCTTCACATCCCAGGGGTGGCAATGTGCTCTTCCTCAATTCCTCTCTCTCTCTCTCTCTCTCTTCAACCCTCTCTTCCTTCTTCCTCGCTTATACCCTCTCTGGCTGACTTTCTCCACTGCCTACACTCTCCCCGTCCCTCACTGGCCATATCCCATCTCCCAACATCGGTATAATCAATCAGTGTCAACGACATGCTTTTGCCAACCAACTATTTGTGCAAGCTCCTCGCGCTCCCGGTGAGCCCAACGAAGTAACTCTCTTCTGAACCGTGTGACATCGTGTATACGTGGTCCGGGTACGTTTCTCGTATCTACGTGTTCGCGCATGTGCCGTCATATTCAGGAGAGACGAACGACGCGTATGGGGGTCCGATGGGCATGCGATACGGGATATAAAAGCGAAGGGATGGCACAACCGCTTTGAAAGACGATCCAAACGCTGGACGAAACCGGATCATCCGAAACACCACCCTATCCTACGCTGATCGGATGTTTCTCGAGAGTTTATGAGATTGGCGTTGTTCCGAAGGAAACCAATCGAAGAGATTCTTCGTACGTATCTTGATTAAGAGTTATTTGCTTACTTTTTTTATTTAATGAGAAAATACAGAATACAAACGTTTTTAAAATGACCGATAATGCTGAAGTTTGCATCGTTCATAATTTTAGTCATATTCATAGCAACAATCGTGAAAATAATTTCCGCTTAATTATTGTCGTTTTTGGATGTCTCTGTAAATATCATAATTGCGAAGGGAAAATGATTTTTGGAACATTTCAATGATTTCAATTTTAATATCCTACAGGATGGTAAACTCGATCCAGTCGTTTATTTTGACACTGAAATGCACGAATGTAACGAGAATTCAAAACCTATTTTTCAAAAATGGGTTCCCAATAAATATCCCTGTATCTATTACAATCCGCGAATGGACTTTTCTTCGGTCAATCTCTCATGACCATCAATTTTAATGTACCACAGAACTATTGTCATCAGCCTTATACGCTGTTGATTGATCCAAGTCATTGAAAAAATTCATTTGATATCATTGAAATCTGTTATGATTGTTTTACGATTTTCAAAAAGTTCTCAGACATCAAAATACTTATAAAAAATACTCCTGTCTGAATGTTCCGTTTATACTCCTCCGAGAACTGACAAATTAATGATGAAATTGAACAAAGAATATATGAACATTCGAAATTCGCATAATCATAGAAATAAAACATCTAAAAGCTTAATTAACGGGGCTTGATGTGTTTCAAGTGACCTTCAGAATGACCCATTTCAAGGATTCAGTCGAATTAACCGTCACCATGTGCAACCATACATGCAATAAATGAAAGGACAATAATTCCTTCAATTTAGTGCAGAACAGCAAACCTTTTGGCGCACTAAATATAACCACGTGATCACAGCTCTAAAGCAGTCGTACGTCCCAAAAGCATGTGAACATACGATGAATCAACCGTTATCAAGTAAAAAGGTTTATTCCAGAAAGTTTAATGCCTTCAAGGATAACGACTTTAGCCTGATTCCCATAAATACAAAATCCCCAATTACACATTTACACATGAAGGTCTCAAAAGTACACCCGGAAATCTCTTGAACGCTCGACTACGTTTTCCGCACAGCGAGGTTGCCGTAATTAAATAGACCCCCGACGGAAGAAAAAGGGCAGAGGGGCGGCGAATAGATATTTCCCTTTGAGGAGCTTTCACGATTATGAACATTAAGTAGGAACGACGAAATAAAGGGGTCCACCGGTAATTCGAGTCTGTAGCGCAAACCGCAAACGAATATATATGGAGTATTTCATGCCGATTTGACTCGGCGTCCCATGCCGATTTTATTATGTTTTCGTGCTATCTCTAAAAGGCACTCGAGAATTTTTTCAAATTTTTCTGGGACGTTTTGACTTCACAAAATTTTTTGTAACCTAAAAAATTAACGCCCAAATTAAAAAAAGCTGCGGTTTCTTCGCAGAAGAAAGAATTAAGAAAAATAGAATCAATAGCCCACCTAGTCGTTAAAGAGGAAAACTGTAGAATGGACCAGAATTTTTTCAGGTTAAAAAAAATCATGGGCACTCTGAAAAAATTCTGGTAAACTCTAGAATATGTCAAGTAATTTTTTCCTCCTTAACGACTGGGTGGCCTATTGATTCTATATTCTGTGCACTTTTAACAACCGACTGAACAAGAATTATTTAAAACATTGTATTTTTACTGTCTTTTGTTATGGCAAAAGGCAGTGAAAAAACATGCAATTCTTTTTATCCCTTTTTCACCGTCGTTTTATTATCTTTGCGTACAGTCGGTTGCTAGTGATACATTGAACCGAAAAACATATTTTTCTGTTTTGGCAAGTGCAGTTTTGAAATTTAACACCAAAGCAGTCTCACCTACCGAGGCGTTGTCTTCAAATGATCTTTTTGTATATTAAAAATGCATGAGATATATAATAAACCGTTTGTTTAATTTCAACAGTGTATTTATTAAGCCTAACGCATTACGGATCAACGTTTTTATTCATAATCTCATAAAAGATTCATAACAACAGCCTTTTTATCGACGAAACGTAATAAACTGAATTTCCAGTTTTGCAGATGAGTTATATAATCTCAAACCACACGCACGCGTTCCCAGAGAGGCCATTTGTTGGAAAACAGCAAAAAAAAAAAAAAAAAAAAAAAAAAAAAAAAAAAAAAAAAAAAAAAAAAAAAAAAAAAAAAAAAAAAAAAAAAAAAAAAAAAAAAAAAAAACAACGAACAGAAATAAAACGAGGCCAATCTCGAAACAAGGTACGAGGAATGGACTTCTTGCACAGTGCCTTAGCGGAGTGCACGGTGGAAGACACTCGAGAGGGCGTAAATTTAATTTCTGCGAATTGCACGATCCTCGGTGTACAACGAACCCAGTATGCAACACACCTCGCACCTGTTTCAGTTTGCATATATTTTGCACTCCGGTACATTGTGCAGTTGTTTCGTACGTACGGCTTTGTGGTGATTGTAGGTCAACGTATATACAAAATTCACTGCAAAGATAGGAGCGGAGGAAAGAAGAAGTGAGAAAGGAGGGAAGTGGGGGTGGGGGAGAGAAAACGGAGGAAAGAAGAAAGCGGAAATAGAGATAGGAAGCGAGAAACGAGAATAACGGTGTAGGAGATGCAGCCGTGTGGCAAGACATTCAAAAGAAGCAAATTGTAGTGTCGAGAATTGTTGACTCGCTCGTAGAGTTGGTTGGAGCTTGAAGAAACGGAAGTGGGCATCGACTATGATACAAAGTAGGTATAAGTCTCCTCCGTGTTTTACGATACCGGAGAACCACAAATTGGATATTCATAACTATACGACGTTTGTTAAAGAAATAAGCTGGTTTTACGAATTTCCCGGATTACGTACATTCGATTCACGATTTTTTGTGTTTCTTTTTTTGTTGCGTTGGTATAATCAACGACCCTTACGTACGTTGACGTTATCAGCTATTTCGCATATTTAGTTTGTGTGTATTTTTTTTTTAAATTTTTATATTGATATAGAAGTTAAACGCGTTTAGGTGTTCTTGGCGATTAATCGCTATCGAAAATGATATTGCACCTGGTTACGCGTCGTTGCTTGTTCGTTATTTCGTTGGCGAAAAACAATACCCTAATCACGCCTCAGCCACCGTATTCACCGGACTTGGGCTCCGGCGAAGTTTTTTCTGTTCCCAGAAGTGAAAAGTGCTGGGAAAGGACAGAGTATCGAAAAGCGCATGGACGATAATTCCTTAGCTTCGAGGATTGGAAAAACCGCTGACACACAAGTCTATTATATCTGAGATGAATTACTTTCGAAGCAACAACAAAATATATATTCACGAATAAACAAAAATATTATTCGAGAAAAATTGAAAGTCACCTTACTTTTTGAACAAAACGTACGTACGAACAAAGTATTAAATGAAACGATTTTTTCGTTTCCGGTCGTTCCGTAACTCATCAGCATCGTGTCAGAAGTGACAATTGTCGCGGCAAGATTTTCAACAATTTTTTTTTTGGACACGTTACGGCTCATGGTAGTGCCAATCAGCGTTTTTGAGGGCACATTCGAAAGCTACCTATTTTTCCAACTTCTGTGCAACCATGACGCAAGTTATACTCGATTTCCATACGCCTGTTTTTTCTTTTTTACGTCTGTACGTGGTTTCGCAGGATTGGAACGTTTTACGGTGAGGTTGTTTTCGTGTTTCAATTGGGGAGGTTGATTATACTTCTCGGGGGTTGAATGCGAGGGACGGATAGTCGCAGGCTATAGAAAAAAGCTGTTTTGTTGTGTAGTCGTCGAAATCTTTCACGGAGAGCAGAATTTATGGGCGAGTGATTCTCCCAAGATAGAAAACAATTCTGTTATTTCGTCGTGGCGAAGACTCGGGGATTTTGAGCCGAGATAAACAACGAAAGGAAGAGCGCGACTAGGAAATTGACGCAGTAGAAATTTCGAAAGTAAAAAATTATTAATTGCATTTTTTTTATGTGAAACATCGTGAAATTATTATTATTTGTTACCACTATTAAAAGTGCAGAAACGAAAAATAATTACGGTAATAAATTTAAAGGCGAAGAATCCCAAATCATTGATGGAATAAAAGCATTGAAATAATAATAAGGTGAAGCATAGCAAGAGTTAAATAATTGATACTTCTTAATGTACTTTTTCACTTGTCATAAAAGTACCAGATATTAAGTTTCCAGATATTGAAATTTAGTTTTTTAAATGGTTATCTCAAAGCCAAGTTTCAACACGTTTTTTTTTTTTTAAATTTCCCTCTTCGGTTACCGTCTGTTCTGCATTATTAAAATCATTAATATTTTATTTATAAGCTTTATCCAAGTTGAGGTATGTGACGCTCCGATAACAACAAAAAATTACCTCAAAGATGCGAAACATCGAATTTCGTTTATTTTTCGGAGCTTCCTTCTAGTTCGCAATATAAACAATACGTTAACAAATATAAACAATATTTAAGATACTAAGGTAATATATAAAATATTAAAATAATATTTGTAATAATAAAATTATTTGTATCATGCTAAAAAATATCTAAAATACCAAAATAATATATAAAATAATAAAAATAGAATTACGTAACGTTGGATTATTGTTTAAGCTTCCCTCTGACGATTATAGGATCAGGTGGTAGAAACTCTTAAAGCAAAAAATTAGAGATCGGAAAAAGAAAAAGAATTTCATCGCAGCCGCTATTTTCGCAAAGCCTCAATCCGGCCCGTTCGAAGGAACGAAAAATGAAAAATGCTTCCCGAATAAAGGGCGTGAAATAAGATTGAACGAGGAACGATGACTTTTCGGTACATCGAGAAACGCCCGGGGCGACAATCCGCTCGTCCGTCGTAAATTTCATTTTCGTAGCTTAGATTCGCATCGGGAAGCCCCTTGTCGTTCGCACGACCTTTCACAACCCTCAAACCCCCTTGTACGATTATTTCACGTTTAAGACCTCAAATAAAATCCAAACATCATTATTCAAACTTGGGAAGATTATTACAAGGGTGAGTAAAAAATGTTCCCGTGAGCGTTAACCGGACATTTTTAAGGGGTTGGTATAACTTTGAAATGTCAAAAAAAAAAAAGAAAGACAAGTCGAAATTGAATCTCCAAAATGTGCAATCTTCAAATCTCCGATCAACTTTAATGCACAAGGGACAATTTGTAATGGTTAAAAAAAATTGATCGAGTAGGATGCATCGATTTTGCCTGGAATTTGTCCAGTCGCGAATTGTCCGAAAAAATAAGCCTAGCCGGTTGCTGGAGGACCGGTATTTATTTTTCATCCAGTCGACTCGTTGCGAAACTTCTCAATCGACAATGCGACAGCTATGAGATGGCCGATATCTGTCACACCGATTGAAGCCAAAAGCCCCGAAGGAGAGTAGCTGAGATTCTTTTTCATGGACGATGAACTAGGTTTGCTCATGTCGCAAGTGGAGTGTGCAAGCTCTCGAAGGGTTGGTTTTTACCGTCTGCGCGAATCCCACCGTCGAGACGCGTTCTCAACGACGTAATATCGCCACGCTAAGATCCCAGAGGGTGAACGAGACGAAAGGTAAACCGTTCACGTGGAATTGGCGGATACAGTATCGAGGGAAGCATACACGCTGCCAAAATATATACAAGAAAGATGCTTTGGCTTTTGTGCGATGAAAAGAAGTCTCGACTCTTTCAGGCGTCTCTATCAGGGAGAGAAAGGGAGGGAGAGACGAAGAGAATGGGACAAAAGGTGATAGAGGGAGGTAGAGGTAGGAATAAAGGGGGCAAAATGCGACAGAGGGGAAGGGGTGAAAGAAAGAAGAAAAGAGAGGCGGAGAGAGAGAGAGAAAGAGAGATAGCGAGCGAGAATGAAAGCAAAAGAGAGAGAGAGAGAGAGAGAGAGAGAGAGAGATTGATTGATATAGTTTATTATGCCCCAGCGGACTTTCGGGCAAACAATTCGACTACGATAAAAATATATAAAATAATAACAAAATAAATAAGAAAAAAGCAAATAATACAATAATGATATGAAAAATAACAAGAATGGAATAAACTTGACTTAAAAGTAGATGTTACACAAAACCGTAATATTTACCATTATTACGAAATTAATTAACTAAAAAAATTATACAAAATAAAATAATACAAACAAGAATAATAATAGACAAAAAGAAAACAATAATAATAAAGGGGCATAGAGTGAGAGCGAAAGAAAGAGAGAGAGAGAGAGAGAGAGAGAGGAAAGAAACAAAGGGAGAGAAAGCGAGTGAAGGATAAAGATAGCGAGAGCGAGACAAAGCAAGCTAGACAAACAGGGAGAGTAACAGCTAGAGACAAAGAGAAAGAGAGAGGTTGAAGCAAAAGGAACAAAAAGGGGAGCAAAAGAATGAGGAATAAAGAAAAAGAGAGCAAGAGGAAGTAATCTAAGCAAAGAGAAAAAGAGACATACAGAGAGAGGGTCTAACAACAAGTGAACGAAGGAGAGAGATATGAAGAGAGAATGAGAGAAAGAGCGTCCGAAGGGGTGAAAATTCAACGCGTTCAAGCCACCATGAACTTTCCTCTCTTACCCTTCATATCTCACCCTTGCTTCGCTCCCTCTTCATCACCCTCTCCACTCCCTTTCTTTTTTGTATAAACCCGTATACCGATTACTCCCGCACGCAACTATACTTTTATATTTCGTCAGGTTTTTTCGTACGTCGATACACACCGGGAATAACTTGGCTACGATACCTCTGGGTGTGGTTGAGAGAAGATGAGAACAAAAAAATACTCTCTCTCTCCACCCTTGAGTAACGAACGACTTTGGCAAAAATGAAAGTAAAAAAAAAAAAAGAAAAAAAGGGCCGCGACATCGCGGAGAAACGCCGAGGAAGGCGGTAGGGAGGGGGGGGGGAGTATGAAAAATATGCGAAGGACGTGGGGTAAAAACTGCATATTCGCAGAACCTTTTTCTTCTATCTTTGACGCATTTTTCTTTTGCATATCGCGCGTTACGCGTTCGATTATGCCCTGGCCTGATACGTATCACATCGAATTCGCTTTTTTTTCGCGATAAAACCGTATACCGGCGACAAAATATAACCAAATAAATAGCTGTTTAATAAACGAAAAAATGTGTAAAAAAGAACGTATACAAGGATAAATATAAATATACGATGGGGTTGCGCTTGTTTTTTTAAGGTTTCAACACAAAGATTTGTTCGTTTATTTATCTTTTTCGTAATTACGTAAAATTCGTACGTTGCAGATTGGTTGTAAATGATTAAAAAAAAAAAAAGGATCCTTGAAGGTATTTGCTTAATTAGCGGAGCTCGAATCCGGCACAGAAAAAATGCTGAACCTTTGAAATTCGAAAAAGAGAAAAATTGAAGTTTCACAATTTTTCGTTCTCGCCCCCAGGTCGTTCACAGTTTTCTCCGTATTTCGAAAATTTGGTAAATATTAAATTCGTTTTGAGAAACGCGCGAAACGAGATGGCGATAAAAATATTTCTAAAAATAAACGTCATACGCATCAATCTGTGTACTGCTACGTTCTATTAATTAAAGTACACGAGTAAAGCAAAATCTGTGTCGTCGTATGGATCAACGAAATAAATTTCTATTTTTAATTCTATTTTTTTCGGTGCCTAGAATGAAAAAATCCATACGTGGATTATTTAAAAATACAGCAAGGGCTATATCTAAGAAAACGTATATACGCATTTATATATATATATAAATGCGTATATTTATATAAATATATATTATATCGATATCTGAATCGAATCTGATAAGAAATAATTCCTAATATCTCACATGTGATACATGATTATTATTAAGATTTTATATACTTTTTTTTATTGATTTCTTTCGTCACTGGTACGCGGTGTTAACACTTTTCCTTTCCCGTTCCTTCTCTCCGTATTCAAATTTCCTCCACATTTCTCACAATCATACATATTAAAATTGTATAATTTTATATATATATATATATTTTTTTTTTTTGTATAATAATCATGATTATCCTTATAATAATCATATCCAATACACGTTCGTATTGCTGTTCTATGTACGGTGAAACCTCGATTGCCCGAACTAATTAAGACCAAACATCGTTGAGATCATTTAAAAAATGGAATAATCGAAAATGTATTTATTTATTTATTTATTTATTTATTTATTTATTTATTTATTTATTTATTTATTTATTTACTTATTTATTTATTTATTTATTTATGTTTTCCTCAGGATTCTTAAATATTTCTTGTCAACGTTCTTCATGAATATTTTTTATTAAAGTTCCTCATTAACATTTCTCGTAAAATGCTCTTCATCAAAATTTCCTATTTGCGTAGGTAAAGAAAAAAAAAAAAAAAAAAAAAAAAAAACATTTTTTTTTAAACTTCGTGCCCTCCGTTCATCGAAGGAAGAAAATTTCATTATTCGCGTTGCAGGGAGGCACATTCGTACCCGGAGAAAAGTTCGAACAGAGATCGAACCCAATTACCGTAACCAATGTACGGGGAAACATATTTTAACGGGCGTAACGTTGCTCTTGGATATTGTGTACCCGTGATCCATGAACCTCATCTATAACCCGACGCTAGCAAAAAAATTTGTATATCCAGAAGCGTCTTTATGCGCGCTCGGTTCCTTTATTATCGAGAGACGTGTGAATGCGCCTGGATGGATCGTACCTTCTCGGGCGATTGGACGGCGCAACGAAAAGCTCGGATGTTCCTTTGTGGGCCCCAACAGACTCGGGGATCCCGAGCGTGCACGATGTAAAGACATTTTTTTTATTTTTCGTTACTTTTTTTTTGGAATAACGAACGGGAGAGAAGCAGGTCTGGTAAACGGGTGAATGGGGGGGGGGAGGGAGTGTACCGTTGAAAAGCGCGAATTCAGGGAGTACGGGGCGGACTAACAAATTCTCTTTGAAATAGTCGAAGGTGCAAGAGACGGAGGGGGCGGAGAGGAACCAGAAGGGGGACGCGAAGAGAGTGAAGTACGGCCGAAGCCCTCGTCAGAATTTACTTTGGCCTCGGAAGATCAAGACGCGATGATAAAAGATAAAGTAGATTCTTCCTCAGCTAGTGGCATTAGTAACGATTCAACGGATACGAAAGAGGAAAACTAACAAGCCGAGCTGAAGGTAAAAACCCGGGAAAGAGGCGGGTCGACGTCAAGGGGGAAGGGGAGCGAGTAAAACGAGAGGTCGAGTGCAAAGATTGTTTCCGTTTGGAATTGCAAAGGGCGCGAATTATATTTTCGTCGTGAACGGGCTGGAAAGGTCCCGCGCGGGTATGAAAAATCGTCGGGTAGTTCGAAGCCTGCATCGTTTCGGATGCAGCGACAATTAATTCTTTATGGTTAATCGAAAAAACTTTTTGTTTTTTGTTTTTTTTTTTTTTTTCGATAACTCAGTCCGTGACAAGGTTCGCGCGGATTTCGACTCGAAATTCACGTTCTCAAAGTTTGAAAAACGTTTGGGTATTAGCGATGATGTAACAATAAGAAAAAAAAATGTAACGCAGTGTTGTTTATTAAAATTTAAACAAATAGGGAGAATGTTATAATATGATGAATATTTTGTAAAAAAAAAAAAAAAAAAACAAAGAAGCTTTAATAGAATGTAATAAAAAGTTTATTTGGTGTAATATAATAAAATTAATATAATTAAAATTATAATGTTATAATTAGAATTATTGTAATAAATAATGATCATGTAAAAATGATGTAATTATAATAATGAATATAACTGTAATATACCGTATAATTCGAATTCATATAATGCAATATCGTGTTGAAATAATATAATAATAGCAAACAAATAATCGTAAAAATAAAAAAGAATTTCAAAATATCGTTGCATCGAAAGTTTGCAATCTTCAGCATTGGGAAATTTTACGGTACGAATGAATTAACCGTGAAGAAATTTGTTTGGGTAATCTATCTTCTGGTCATAGCTCGAGCAGGATGTAATACGAGTTCCCTAGGGGAGGTATCTTGATGGAAATCCGGACAGTTTCAAATCCCTAGACGAGGTTGCGACGCGGTGACAGGAATTTGAAATATTGGCGTTGCTCGTGATCATAGTGCTCCGTTTCTATACGAATTAGAATCGCCTCGGCAAAAATAAACAATTGCACAGCAATTCTGACAATGAAGAAAAACGTCACCTCGGTTGAACCGGATTTGATTGTTGACGTTGGAATTTTAATTCAAGACTCGGAGCAAAATTTCTATATTTTAATTCTAACTAAATTGCGCAATAGTTCCGGATCAAGATTCTGCCTGAAATCCAATTGGGAACGCAGCTGAAAACTCGGTGGTTCGGCGAGTTGAAAAAAAAAAACAATTCCGTCACAACTTTAACAAAAGAAAATAGGAGAAACATCAGCTCAGTCGGTACAAGAGAGCAACGGTTCAACGAAAGTCCAAACCGTAAAAAGTCAAAGCCCGCAGGGCCCACGAGAGAAAACATTAAATACAGATCTGTAGAAGTGTCAACGTGAGACATTAAAGCCACGTTGACGAGTGCACTGTTATAACGAGGCTGTGAAATAAACGGGTACATTTATAATGACGGGAAGATCTAGAGTTTCACGTGTCTAGGATTCGCTTGTTCGAGAGGTACACACGCCCGTCACGCATTATTATATCCGTAGTGTCGAGAGAAACGGCAGCGTACACTTCTGCAGGTTACATGCGAGGAACGTCAGTGAGAACGGGGAGGGCAAGGGGAAGTCACTCGGAGGGGCTTCCTCGAGTCGGAAGAAATATGGAGGGAGTGAATCCGAGTCGTACGCTTTTCTCGAGCGCATCGTCGCGTATATATATATACGTGTACACACATATTTAGGGGGTTGAATAAGTTCTCGCTGTTTTTTCTTGAATATCTCCGGGAAACGTTTCGAAACTGCTTTGTGATAAACTCCTAATGATTCTGCAAGTTGAGCTAGCACCTGGCACGAGTCTTCGTGAAGCAACGCCTCCGATTCTTCGTCTGGAAACTTTTCACCGGTGAACCGGAGCGTTCTTTATCATCAACGTGAAAAATCATTATCTTTTAACCGTCCGAACGAACCTCTCGCGTGTTGTTTCGGACGAAACATGATCGCCGTGATTCTCAACGAGAATTCTGTACGCTTCAGCCGCACGTTGCTTGTCTTTCCTTTAGCAAAGCAGTGCAACAAAATTTCCCCCGAACACGGTAATACCCCGCTTTACGCGAGTTAATATAAAAAAAAAAAAAAAAAAAAAAAAACAAAATACAAGTAATTTTAACGCGAAATTGGAAATTCGCGTTGAAGCGAAACCGCGCATAACGGGATAGCGTAAAGCGGGGTAATACTGTACTCTTTTCTTTGGCACGAAATTTGACGCGTTCAACGCTACGAAAAAAAAAAAATATATATATATATTTCTTTAAACATCGCCGAAACGAGATGCATTGTATTTCGAGCTCGCTCGCGTTGCTTTTCTTTACAGATGGCGTTATCGTCTCAAACTTCACGCGCGCAATTCTGAATAAAAGCCGTTTTTTGAAAAACAGCGAGAACTTATTCAACCTACGAATATGCGTCGACTTTCCTGATAAAATTCAGTAGAGTAATGAAACTAAACATCAACCGTTATTGTATATCACATGTAATGGCTGCGCCAATAATTCACATATGCAGACGACCCTCCGCGAAACACCTCGAGCCATAATAGAATTTGCCTTTATCCGCAGATCAGCGATCGCATCGGTTATCAAATGTCATACAAATGCGGGGCGTATGATCAGTTAATATTACGATCTCGCGGAACACGCGACCACGTTCGTGTTCCGCCCCCTCGAGGCTTCGGTCGCAATGATTTCGAATATTCACCGGGCTCTTTGGGACTCCTCACGTCGGAATATTGCTCGTTTCCGTTACGCGTTGGGAGCGGTGAGTACAGTTCTAGGTCTGACGGGTTTGGAGGGTGGCGATAGTGGTCTTGCACAAAGCTCACCGTGGGTACCCTGTCTCAGGTATATCGTGACAGGACGTCACGAAGATTGACGCTGCGCCAAGATCGATCGGCGAAAATCCATTGTCGACACACGCGCGTCAGTGGATAGACGTTCGGA
This sequence comes from Ophioninae sp. A BG-2022a, assembly GCA_030523105.1. Taxonomy (NCBI): domain Eukaryota; kingdom Metazoa; phylum Arthropoda; class Insecta; order Hymenoptera; family Ichneumonidae; species Ophioninae sp. A BG-2022a. The sequence continues at coordinate 8,351 of JAPYZI010003322.1, read as the reverse complement.
GAGGATGTTTCGTAATATTGGAAAATTGCTTTTCAGCCGCAGTAATGTATATATTATATAATTATAATAAATTATAATATATGAATTATTTTACTAAAGTCTAGTAAATTCATAATGGATTGAAAAATAACTGCTAAATGAATAAAATAAATTATTGAATAACTGCCGAATGAATTTTTTTTGCTAATAAATTTGCCGGAATGTTTATTATATATAATTATAATAAATAATAATATATGAATTATTTTACTAAATTCTATTAAATTCATAATAAATAGAACAATCGGTCTGGTTTTCTTTATACAAATAAATACATTCATGCCGAATACAAAATTATTTTTTTTTACGTTAATTTATTCAGTATAGAATAATTAAATAAATTGTTGAAATGACACGTTAAAAAAAAATCCTGTACGGTGTCCACGATTGCGGCCGCAATTTTGATGTGAAACCAAAATTTCAAAAAGATTATTAACCTGTAGGAAAGTCGCTGTCGCGCTATGGAGGTTTCTTTTTAATTTGACAAAATGGCGGCGGTTTGAACGAAAAGTCATTTTCTTGTTAAAAATCAAACATTATTATTAACAATTGCCAGGTTTGTCATTCAAAAAGTTTCAAAAAAGTGTACAGGCACGAAATTAAATTAGAAATACAATTTTTGATTTATTATTACTATTATTATTTATACTTTGAATTTTGATTTTTATCATTACACGGGAAGCGAATTTTTCATTTTTTCTTCCAAGTGAATCTCAACAGAGACATAAAACACCTTCACCAATAGTGGATTTTTTAGATAGTGGAACAATCTTTAAATAATAATAAATTTAAATAATAATAAATGTAATATTAAAGAAAAAAAGAAGAAAAATGGAAAATAAGACGTAAACTACTTTTGGGCCACAAGTTGATGCAAGCTAATTAATACGATCCAACGCCAACATCCTTTTCCGAAATATCGTTGAGCCAATTTGCCAACGCACTCACGAGCGAAGCCACATGAGCAAGAGCAAATTCCGATGTAATTTAATGAGCGACTAATTTAAGTCTGATGAAATTTGTGTAACACTGTCAATAAATAAACGACGATGAAATTCCCCAAAATATTCACTTACCAAAAGTACAGGGATGAAAAATTTCAAAAAATATCAGTTTTCGAAATATCAGCACTGATCGATTATCAGTACCAATTATCGGCCAAAGAATCAAACGTAATCGTGATTGCTACGATTTCTGAATTATTCTAGGGTTGTAAAAATTCTGATTCCAATAATTACTCGTCTCTCGAACGTTCTCGATAATTATGAAATCCGCAATCCGTATTGATGCAGTATTAGCATTGTGAGGGCAAAAACGAGACCACAAAATTTAACATACCAAATTATTGGACAGATGCCTTAATCGAAAAAATAAACAAAATCACCTGACCATGATATTTACACGCTTGAACTCTTAATTCGACTTTAAATTCATTTATGCGGATCCCTATAACCACGTGATAATAAATACGGTCGCATTCGCATTATTTTCCCACCGCGAAATCACCATTTTGTTTAAACAACAACAACGTCGTTGTTTGTCAACATTTTTTGGAAAAAAAAAAACCTAGATCTTGACGAGACCGTGTATCGATCGAGTGTAAACTGCTGACCTTGTAATCCGAATAGTCAAGTAAAAAAAAAAAAAAAAAAAAAACAATTAAAGCCGACCTAATTTTTTTTGTTTTTTGGCACTTTAAAAACTTCTCGCGGGTCTATTAAGGAATTAACATCGAGAAACGAGGACAGCACGGAGACTCGGACAAAAACTGTATGCATGTATATTTTAGAGGCAGAACGTAATTAGTAACGGCGAAGTTGCAGAAGCGGAAAATCCGAAAAAAAATCGGTTTCGCCGCAATGGGCGAGGGAAAAAGAGTGACGCATCCGACTGAAGACAAATTATGCGCATAATTTTCAAGTTTGAACAATTAAGTTGGCTTTTTTTTTGACGGTGATGAAAAATGTTACTTCGGAAGGGTAACGTTGTGCGACAGACCGACTCTTTAAGGACGGACCTTTATTTTTGTCAAGCTGTACAAGGTGTGTTCAAAAAATAAGGTGACTTTTTATGTTTCTCGAAAAATATTTGTTTCTTCATCGATATTTATTTAGCTGTCCCCTTGAGAGTAATCCCTCACAAATATAATATATTTGTGTACCAGCGCTTTTTCCAATCCTCGAAATACTTCTCAATAAAATCGTCAAGTCCGTCAAAACGCGTCTAATCTAAATATCTGTCAAAAACAAACTAAATATGCAAAATAGCTAATAATGTAAACGTACGTCGAAGATACGTATACCAACGCAATAAACAACAAAAAAAAACGTAAATCGAACGTGCATAATCCGCGAAATTTGAAGTCACCTTATTTTTTTAACAAAACTACGTAATTTGAGATCGGGGAACGGACGTGGTCGTCGAAACGGGCTTTACATAAAAATAACGTTTGATCCAAAGACAGTTCCGATGATATTCGGTATTTCGTTTAATTTTGCTCGAAAGAAGAAACGTCTGTAACAAGTATTGTCCCCAAAGTTGATCGTCTTCAAAACCGCTTGGTTTCGTAGACGTATTTATACGCGAACCCAGGACTACCCCGAGCAGATTGTTCGGCAAAGTTCGTCGGGGAACCGTCGAAGTATCACGTGTCGGGATCTGCGATATACATATACGTTAAGACACGGTACATCTATACGCATCGCGTCTCGCCGTAACTGTCTAATTACTCATTGCTAATCGAATGGAACGGTCACCGCTCCGCTCTTCAAAGTTTCCTTCCTGTCATAACTGGAAGCCGTATACGAGTACACGTGTGTCATGAACACGCTCGTATACGGCTCATATAACTCGAAAACGACAATCACATTTGTCGATGTGTCGCATACGCGATCTTTCCGCGTCAATCGTGTTCGTGCCTGCTCGGGAGAGGAAACGTCAACACCGAGTTATGCGTATTTACGCATGCTTTTCTTCCAACTTTTTGTAGATCGGTATTTGATTATTCTTAAAGACAGGCGGAAAGTGCAAACCAAGATTTCTCAAGGATCAACCAGTTTTCGATAAATATTCGGAAGTGTAACTACTGTCGGAATCGAACCGATTTTATGTGTGTGTGTTTTTTTTTTTTTTGGTTTGTTTGTTTGTTTGGGTTCGTTTGTATATGGGTTCCCGTGTTTCAGCGCGCGTTGCACTTCCGAATATTTTATAGTTCACTGGTGTAAGCGTTTGCTGGCACGAGCTTTTCAAAATTTGTAATTTCGGAATATAAAAATTCGAAATTTGTAATTTCGGAATATAAAAATTCCAAATTTGTAATTTCGGAATATAAAAATTCGAAATTTGTAATCTCGGAATATAAAAATTCCAAATTTTGAGGTTTCTGGTTAATCGAAGTTTGGATTTCCTACAAAATCAAATAAATTCTCCAGGGACTGATGCTATTTTTTACATTGATAAATTTACCAGCGATGAGGAAGGGGATTTTGAAAATTTGTGAGGTTAGATCGATGTTCCACTCGTACTTACGATCTCTTCTCGTTCTTCCTGCTCTAAAATGCGCATATCAGAAGTGTTTCGAGGATTGGAAAAAGTGCTGGCACACGAGTCTGTTATATCTGACGTGAATTACTTTCAAGTGGACAACAAAATATACGTTCGTTAGTAAGCAAATATTTTTCGAGAAAAATAACAGATTACTTTATTTTTCGAACGAACCTCGTACACAAGATTTCAGAATGACCTTTATACGTATGGACGTATGGAAATTGGTATGTACAATAGTATTTCGTAGTCCAGTTGGAATATCTCGATTCGACGTTACCAGCTCGTTCTCGATGCAAAAGTTTCAATCCCGCCGGATCTCTAAAAAGCTCGCGAACCCCATACCCCAGGCGTCCCCCGGGACAAGCCTCCACGCTTTTGTTCTTGTTTCTCGCACTGTCTGGATTTTCCTCGATTTTTCTTTTTGCCCAGTGTTCACCCTTATCGAAGTATAGGTCGAGGTAGAGTGCACCCATCATCGAGTATAGCAGCTTTCTCAGTGATGAGTATCACGGATTTACAAAACGCGTGGCCGATATTTATTTCGAATCCGAGCAACCGAAACCATCGCCATATTGCTTTATCTTCAAATTCTCGTTGCGAGCATTAACCCTACTTATGAGATATTTCCGCGACCATATCGACAGGGCTGCGTTTCCGTCCGATTCGAAAGGTTCCATTCACTCGACCGGTAAAAGCTAGAACTGTTATTTTCATAACAATTCTATTTGATTATTTATTTACTTTTCTAACAATTGTATCATCCATCACAATCAAGGATTTTCGGACGCGTCTCGCTTCACAGAGGGCCTCGCAACTCGAGCTCGGCTGATACGACTGATCAGAAACCGGATTTGCCACGGATTTCGTAAACGGCTGTTCAGAATTTCATAAAATTTGACCAGACGATGTTAAATCGATAAACGAACAGCTGTCTTCTCTCCAAATTTCTTAAATCGAAAACAAAAAAAAAAAAAAACAAAAATTACAGATTGTATCGCGAAGCGAGCGTCGCGATGGAAATTCTATAAAATAAGAAGTTTCGTTAATAAAACGACTTGGATGGGAGAAGAGCGGTGTAGCCATAATTCAAAACGTACATTTTGGACCCTCGACCGTTTTATTCCGTCCGATGTTTTAGGAGATCCGTGGGAAACCGTAATTAGTAAATATTTGTTTAAAATTTCGAAAAAAAATTCCGAAAAAATATTCCGTCCGACATTTGTGACATTTAGTTCGGGCGAATGCCGGGGCGGCGCGCGTCTCGAAATTTCCGGTGTGTACGTATGTACGTATATATATATATACTGATACACGAAGTCCGTCGGGGCTCTCCGAACATTAGCGACAATGTTGCCTCCCGGTAGATAGTTGCAGCTTGCGCTATTTCTATTTAACCGAAACAAAAAAAAAAAGAAATTGTATAAACTTTGAAACGCGCTTGTTGATCCCCGACTGGATAACGTGAATCGAGCAAACCCAGGATAACCACAGTCACGTTTGACGTTTTCGAATTTAGTATATTTGCGAGGACGACGCGGGGTTTCGCGTGCAGTTCATTAATAGCATGATTCTCATGGCGCGTATAACGCGAACGTACAATAGCCATTCGATTTTGCCAGTCCGATTATACGACGACGTTATCCGCAGGGGCCGGATGTAATCCCGGAATGATAGCGGACCCACATTTGACTATCGTAGTTGACGCGGTTGTAATTACATTTGTGCCCCCGGATCGGCGCGTCGACGACGCGTCGACACATGCGCAACGTACTGTACGATTGCGCATACGAATTTATGCGCGTAATTTACTTTACTCCCGCTGTTTCGTCAATTATAGACGTATACGTAATTTCCCCGGAATATTTGGGGCTATGACCGCGACGAATCTACGAATTCGCAGACGAAACTCCACATTCGCTGTGAACGATGTTGCGATGCGGGGATTCGCTCGAAAAGGAAATCCAAAAAATACTTGACGATTACTCGTGTAATCATCGAACTTGATTTTTTTAATAGAAATCCAAAAGTCTTCAACAACTCACAGGGCCTGAACGAATAATGACAAGCAGCCGGTAGTTTGTTTGGGTTTTTTGGGGATCTAAAGGTCCCCAAGGATATCGTGAGAATAATCCATGTACATTTATGAAACAGATACAGAAAGTGACAAGGTTGATATCGATCTAGCATTTTCCTAAAAAGTAGGAGTAGCAACCGATACCTAACCTTAAATTATCGATGCGACACATCGAAGAAATATTTCTGCCGCAACATCGCTACACACGCGTAACCCGAACGACCTCAGAATCACTCTTAGGTCGTCTATAAATCTATCTCTATAAAGATAATCTTTTATGTATATAAATATCTATACGTCAGCATCGAGAGATCGAAAAATCGAGGACGATGGAACGGGTGATGAACAGAGTTCGAAGCTGCGGATCTCGTCCATAAAAGTTTTCGCTGTTAGATGGAGTGAAAATATAAAGACAGCGTCATCAGAGCGATTGTCAGAGAAGAAAGCACCGGGCGAACTTTTTCACGTGAATCGCGCAAACTAATAAAACTTTTTCATACCGCATCTCTCTCTCTCTTTCTCTCTATATATACGTACATTCATATGGCCGTACATATACATATATATATATATATCTTTCGCTCGTACCCCGCGAGCCAAAAAGTCCACCGGACACCAGGTCGTCCTGGGATTTTTCCGTATTCGAAGGACCAATCGACGCTGTCGCGAATCGAATCTCGGGCGAGGAGAAAACAAAACGAGAGAAGCGCAAAAAAAAAAAAAAACAAAAGAAAAGAAAAGAAAAACGAAATCCTTCTCGTAAGAGAGAGAAAGAAAAAAGAAAAAGATAGGAAATCTGGCAAAACGCAAGAGTCCGTAGCGGGAACGTTTGGCGTGCGTATTTGGTAGCTGTGAGAAAGCAAATATGGGCGTGTGTGCGAGTGTGTAAACGATGATCATTGACCGACGAGACGATGGCCCGAAGGTACCAACGCGTCGACCTTATACGCCATTTTCGAGACCGCGGAAATGTATATCCCAACTACAACCGTTGGCTTCCTACTGAAATTGTTGTTTCAGACGTGGCGAAAGATAACATCGCAGATACCAAACTACAAACCGGATAGAAATCGTACGAGAGTAGTATCAGGTAACAGAAAGTTAAATCCCAAAATAGTATAGACGGAGGTTGGATACAGCCGGTAGACTCGGCGGAAGCGGGTAGCTGGTATCTCGAAAATTGATTCGCCTGTATACACGTATCAACATAGAGGACGTAACCACGAAAGATGGCGCTGCGAAATATCTCGAGACGGATGCACTCTCCCCGAGTGCAACCCCCGAAAAAGCAAGTCTGCGAAACCAGACAAAATTAGGGAGCGTTCCCGAAAGATCCAGACCCGCTGACAGCCAACACTAAGCAGCCCTCGGAAGGTCCCGGTGCGAAATTACTCGGCTCGTGGAGGACTGGCTTAACGCGATAACCAAGAACTCTAGACAAACGCCCTTTCGTTACCAACGTTGAAGCCAGTCGGGGGTGTCTTGCGCTTGAACGATACTACGATGAGATTGGGAGGGGTAGAATTCGGTGTGCACGGAGCGCAACGGTATTGGATACCTAGGTTAGAGAAGTGTTTGCCAACGAGCCGGAAGTACCGGTGCACGGGTAACACCGGTATCCTGTATGGGAGGAGCCCCTATCGCCTATCTATAGACAGCCAACACCAGAAGGCCGCCCAAAGTGCATCAAAAGCCCGAGTATTTCGAGGGAAGCGCGATATTTCGAGAAAATTTACAATCCAAATCCCCCATTCTAACCCCCGATTTCATTGCCGAATACCTTTGTTTCCTCGCCTCCCGCGAGAACCTCCAAAGTCCACGACGATCAAGGAATAAGAAGAATTTACGATTTTTCTTCAACTTTGAAAAATAGCTGAAGTAGCGCTCCTTTTTTTCCACGATTATTGGACTCTGCGTAATCGAACGCTGGATTTTGAAATATCTTGCGAAAATCAGCAATCGCAAAATTTCTATATTTTTTTTTTTTCGTTTATATATACGATTTTTGTCGAGACAGAAAACGTACAGCGTGTCCAATTTTTTTGAGCAATACTGTATATATATACATAGAGAAAATCGGGAGAAAAGCTATTGCGATGCAATGAGACGTATTCGAATTTAGGAATTATCAACATGGACCAAACGAAGAGTCATGTAGAGCGCATGGAAGAGACGAGCTGAGGGAAAACGAGAAATCTTTTTTTTTTCCTGCAGCACAGATGATGCGTGTCCTTTATGGTGGTTGGAAAGCAACGAGGTCCATTTTTCTTTTTTCTTTTGGCAATTTTTTTTTTTCTACGCGATTGGGGATTTCGCGCAACAAAATGGTGGCCCGGGATCTATCAAAACGTCGAAGCTATCGCGGCGTCACTTCAGTCACGGAGCGGCTTAGCTTTCCAGTCACGCCAGCCCGCAGTGGAACGTTTCCTCTTCGGGATTGCGTTTTCTTTGACAAATCATAACGAGTTCGTCGATATTCGAAGAGAGTCACCGCGAATCTACTACAATTTCAGTGCCAAAAAAAAAAAAAAAAGAAAAAAAGCTTGGCACCGAATTGTGCGCGACGTCCGGCGGTTCGTTAATTCCGAAAGTAGCGAGGAGTTCGAACCATCCCCCCCCGGGCAGACAATTTCTGTCGTAAATGGGCCAAAGTTTTTGCGCGTCGCAATGAAAAAAAAAAAAAAAAAAAAAA
>JAPYZI010003321.1:0-34041 GCA_030523105.1 Ophioninae sp. A BG-2022a | reverse complement strand
TTTTTTTTTTTTTTTTTTTCGTTTTTTAGAATGAATATTTTTTTTGTTTTCTTTTGCAACGATTAATTTTCTTTTTTTTTCAATTATTTTTTGTAATTATTTTTTTTCGTTTTGTTGCAAAGAATCTTTCTCCCTTTTTTAAAACTATTTTTTCTTTTTGTTTTTTTTTTTTTGCAACTATAATCGTCGAATATTCTCGAGTAACGTTCGAGCTAATTTCCCGAGGGCATACCTACGTGCAATTAACCGATAATTGAACGATTCTTCATTTACTTTCCGTCGCGTGGACGTATCGGTAATTGAATAATTTTCAGTAATTGAAATAACGAGAAGTTGCGCGTTGTCGAGCGTTCACTATTAGCAGACACGAATATATTTTTCAGCCGGAAATGTTGGACTTTTGAAAAAATGAATTTTTATTTATTCCACGGCGTGTTTTGACTTTTCGTAAAAATGATCAAAATCATCATGACGACAACGATGTTAATGGTAATAGGTGCTCAATGATTTCGAGTGACTCGTTAATTATGTGATTCGTCGTTGTCCGAGCATTGTCTCGCAATATTGCCGTGCAAATTATCACTCACGTTGCTCGACCCGATTGAAACTTTTGAATAAGAGAGTCGATAATTGTAACCACGCGAAACGATAATAAGTTAATGATTTCTCACCGTGGGCTTGTACATATGCATGACCTCATAATTGAACGGACCAGCGTTGACAACTCGGCGAGCAGCCAAGAAATTTCACTATTGTCGAGTAAGTTTGTAGCAACAACAAATTTTAGTTCAAAATAAATCAAGAGAAAAAATATATTATCTTAAATATATAAATATATATATATATATATATATATATATATTAATAGGTATATATTTATGTATATTATATACGTTAATAAATATATGTTGATCTCAGATATATATTTATTTAGAATCATAATTATTCACTCCCAAAAAATAATTGATATTATTTTCGTTGTTAATATTATTAATTCGTTGTTATCAAATAAAAAATCATATAATACTAATCAAATAAAAAATATAATCAGTAATGAAAACTTTTAATATGCCATTAATTAAAAATACTAAAAAAAAAACACACACAATCTCTTCCGAAACAATTATACGAAATGTCCAACAATTTATTTATTCACACATTAATCTTCAAGCAAAATTGATCTAAATTCGTTATAAAAGAAAAACCCGAAAATCAACGAAAAATTGCATCCAGAAATTGAACGAAGTTTTGGTCGATCCTTATCCGAGAAAAAAAAAAAAACAAAATTGTCTTCCTTAAAATCGTGTCTTATCATACAAAACATGGACAAATCGAGCGAAACGGGATTGAGTAAACAGCGATCGCGTGTTCGACCGGGGAAAAAAGCTCGAACGGTACGAAACCGTACGAAGCGAAGAAAAGTTTATATAAAAAGATAATTTTTAAAAAATATAAAAAAATATACGTGAACAAGAACGAGAGGAAGAAGCGGGAGGGCGCAACGAAGAAGGGACACAGATCGTTTTGTGCACCGGATGAGAGCACTAATGGCGAATTTGTTACGCTTTTACGTCACAAGGCGAACGAGAATTTCTCCATCTTCCCCCACTCCACCCCCCTCGGGATCACGACGCGATCCCTCAACCGATCGAATCGCTATCACGCTTTTCCTCGTTTTGTTTATTTTTCTTTTTTTTTTCAATTTTCCTTTTTCTGCTCGACGAAAATTTTCACTGAACGAAACGAGGAAAGGGGGGGGGGGTTCGCAGTGGATTGGGGGGGGGGGTATTGTAAAGGTGCGGAAAGGTGTGTAAATTTGGTAGCAATGAGATCGTTTATGTAGGTGCGCACTCGCCGCCTCGTATATATCATTATAAAGCCATATCTTTTCTCTCGGTCCCTAATCTTTTCACCTTTAAACAGCGGGGAGAAAAGCGCCGACGCGTTGCACTCGAGCGCTTCGGAGACAAATTCCGATATTTTTTTACCCGTTTTTTTTTTTGTTGTGTTTTTTTGCGTTCGCCTTTTTTTTCTTCCTCGCTTTTATTCACGTAGGTAAACGAAGAGAATTACAACGTTGCGTTTATTGGATTAAGGGGGAAGTTGAGGGCCGGGAGGGCCAGGGAAAAGGGGAAGAAGTCGGTGAAACTGACGGTAGCTCGGCTTGCTTAATCCTTCGTTTAATAATGGCTATAAAATTTGTATGCGCGTGTGCCACCGAGATATTTCCTTTTTTTTTTTTAACGTGTACATCTAGGAAACGCAAATAATGGCGGTGAGGTAAAGAAAGAATGATGAGGACGAGGAGAAGGGGGAAGATAGCCGGAGTGCCAAATTTGGCTGGTTTACTGGTTTTCGGACCAGCAGAACATTTTTAGTGCCATTTAGCGCCTGCGGATTACCGTTAGACTCTTTTTCCCCAAGTGCTGTGGTTTCTTTCTTTTTTTTATTGTTTTAAGCGTTTATTATGAGTTTTTAAGGATTCTCCTTCGAAACTTTGAAAAAAATAGAATTTTCATATTTTTTTTTGAGAATTTGGATAAATTGTTCGGTAATGTTTATTTGTTTGGTTATTTTCTCATTCGTTTAAAATTACTTGTCAATATGTAAGTAGAAGAATATAATTGTGAGGGGATTTTTATTTATTCAGGTGGAAATGTTTATTTAAGATTGTTTATTGTTAAATAAAAATAACCATTGTTATTGGATCATTTTTATTACTGGATTATTGTTAAGCAATGCTATTATTCAATTTCTTGATTCAATATGCTATAATTCAATCTATTATAATTTAATTCACTTATAATTGATACAATTTGCTATAATTCAATCCCTCGATTCAACGCTATCATTCAATTACTCGATTCAATTTCCTGTTTAACATTCTTTTTATTTTCTACATATAAAAATATATTTATCAGTACGTTTTTATTAATAGAAAAATCGATTATTGATTGAATTTCCTCATTGTTAAAATAAACAAACAATTGTTGTCATTAAATTATTGTTAATTAATGCCTGCTATTTAATTTCTCGATTTCATTCGATCACTCATTTATAATACCAATTTTTCCATTTACTAAAATCTATCAAAGATAATTGCATATTTCTTCTCGTACTGTTGACTCGATTGTAATTTATATTTCATTTTCAAATACTTTCGAGTGTAAATATAATTTTTTTTCGGATATCCTCTTTTCAATGCCATTCCAGTTTTGTCATAACAATTTTCAATTCAATTGAAGGGACGTGGATTAATTGAATTTCAATTTTATTCGTTTTCCGTTTAATTTAATAAACTCGGTTGAATTCAATTGTAATTTTATTCAGATTATCGCGCACTCCGAGTATTCTCAGCGAAAAAAAAAAAAAAGAATTTAATGACGCGAGAGAGAGAGAGGGAAGAGAGACAGGGAGCAGTAAGGTCTTTGAGAGAAGCCGATCCCGAGGCAGTTCATATACACATACGATACGGGATTTCCGACCTAAACGGCGCAAGACTCCAATTGTTTCGTACACCGGTTTTTTTCCTTTCCCCCCAACCCCCTCGTCGGCAGCTGTCTTTCATACCCCGATTTTTTTGTTTGTTTCTACTCCTCGAATATTCACTCCCTGCGTAAATATCACGCATATCGCTTTTACGAATCGCTCAATTCCTTTTTTGCCTCCTTGAAGCAAAAAGAAAATCAAAACCCTTTCCGCGGCCCGAACGGTGGAAAAATTTCGGCACGAAAGGACTCCGAAGAATCGGAAAAGATTCTCGCTTTTGAAGAGCCGACGATATTTTATGGAACATTTTGTAAATCTTTTTTTTGGCATTGTTATTTTTGTTTTTAAACTTTATAAAAATTCACGAAATTTTAGTGTTCTAAATACCAAGTATTTAAATGCTTCCTATATTCAATTTTTTTGTTCGTAATTGTAATTAGGAATTGATGATAATTGGCAATAATAATTATGAATTAATAAGAATTCGTGATAATTATTAGAAATTAATAATAAATCGTAATAACAATTTCAAATTGGTGATTATTATTAGATATTAACATTCGAGATCCATCTAAATCGATCTTGTATTTTTATTTCTAATTAATTATTGGCTTCGAAGATTTTTTTGAAAAATGAATGTTCAAAAAAGGTGAAGACTTAGAAAATAAATGTCCGCTGAAAATCATCGACAATTTTGGAAAAATTCAGATGAAGAATTAAATGTTACAAGGAACAAGCTATTTTTCTTAAAAAAAAAGTATTTTTTCGCGATCGACAAATGTCGAGTATTCGGTTGGTGAATATATTTAATCGTGTCCTACATTCAATCATTTCGAGCGTTTAGCCGGACTTTGAATTTTGATGGTTAATTTATTCTACGTAGTCGGGGAATTTAGGAAAAGTGGGAACGCAGAAAAAAGGTCCATTTTACAAGTACGTTCTTCTTTGGAAAAACGACAATTTAAAAAAATCCGATCGAAAGAAAAAACAATTCTTCGGACAAGTTTCTGTTCGTGAGAAACAAGGGCTATTCACGAGAACGTGTTACACTTCGTACAATGTAACAATTTTCGCTGTAGCGTATTAATTTTTCTAAAAAAACCGAGCATTTTGGGATCGATCAAAAATTTATCTCAAACGACAACAATGTATCGATGACCAACATTAAAAAACCTCAATATTCTTCTAAAAAAATATTCCATACAATCATTCTCCTCAAAAAAAAAAAAAAACATCAATTTTCCAAATTGAAAAAAAAAGAACAAACCGTACACTTCTAACGCGAAATAATTTTTTTGCTCTCGAAGAAATTAAGCGCATTTCTCGAAAATTAAGTATTTATCGGCAAAACAAAAAAGGAGAAAAAAAAACGATTTCTCTTTCGACCGATAACGAACGATAACGAGACACTTTCGCTTTATCGATACTTCGTTCCCGATTACAAAATCGATGATCAACGAAAACGCAACGATGATTAGGATCGAGTTATGTCACGCACTCCTACACGTATCCCTTCGTATTTCGCATTCATCCGTTCTCCCAGATTTCTTCGAGAGAGTATTTTCGTTTTTTCTCTTTTTTTACGTTTTTTTTTTCGAATTTTTTTATTTGATGCGAACAAAAAATTGTTTATGTTATGATTTATCGTATTACCTTGTATTTTTTGTCAACGGGAAAGTCCGTGATCCTGAGTCTCCGGCTCGTCGTTGGCGAGCAGCAGCGACATAGTCCCCACACGCGTTAAGCGATTTCTTTTCACCTTCGTAATTCGAAGACACAACTCAATCGGAGGTAACCTCACTCGTGCCCGCCTCAGCCCACGATCCACCCTTTTTTTCCTTCGCTTTTTCGTGACGAAGAAAAAAACGTGGAAAAAAAAACGAAAAAAAAGGAAGAAAAAGAAATGAAATTTAAAAAAAAAAGAAAACAGCGTCGAGAACACTTCACAGACCGATAATATTCGCCTCCGTCAAACCGACGATTCACCGAGCACTTCGACGAAAACTTATACTTTTCTCTTCGAAGCCAACAAAAATTCGCAGAAAAAAAAAAACAAACCAAAAACTTTTCACCACCGATCAAGGTCTCGGGTTCGTGGCTTTTTTAATTTTTCGCGATCCAGTGCGCGCCCATCAAAATCGCGACGGCGACTCGAAGACCGACGAAAAAATCACCGAGGTCTTCCTCATCCGTTCCATCACTAATATTTTTCCATCGCTAAGATCGACGTTGATCCCAGAAGTTCTCTTCCCACAGACGCGATGCTTTTCCTTTTTCTTTCACTCTTCTTTCCTCTTTCGATTTTTCTTTATTTTTTTCTAATTTTATTTATCTGCGTTTTATATTTTTTTCTTCCTTTATCAACGATTTATATTTTTTCTTTCTTTATCGGCGATCCCCGGACGCCGAAATTCTCGATAGTCCAAACGACGTCGATGGACCGCGAAACTATGGGGATCCGAAAATAAAAAAAAAAAAAATAAAAAAAAACGAAAAAAAAGTTCGGACAATCGGCGTCCTGGTTTGTCGGCCGGTATTTTCCAACCGATTTTTTCGAGTTTCACGAGACGATCACGAGGTGCCAAATTTGTAAGAAAAACTCGATGGATTTTCCTCTAAGAACAATCGCAATGTTTCCGATAATGGCAGGGGGAGGGGGGGGGATTAAAAGGGATTAAAAGAGATAGAAAAGGAACGAACTGGGCGCGACGTTCACTCAGAAAAAAAAGCCGATCGGCAACGAAACGTTTCAGTTTTCACTGTTGATCCACACTTTTACGTTTTTTCGTCGCGACACCCCGGAGACACCGGACATGCACTCGGACGTACACACACACACACGCTCGCACACACGTGTATTTTTTCCTTGCTTTTTTAATATTTACATAATACACTTGCGTGCGAAAAATGCACTGGTGCGTGTATATATATAAACATATTTTTGTTTATTTCGTAGGGAAATAAACGACGCTTTCGAACACCGCAAATCCTTGAATATCCTTTCGTCCTTCGATTTTCCACGCGGAGCTTTTTTTCAAGCTTGGCCCTTCGAAGGGTTCCTTCGGGGTTGGAAAAATCGACGAAAATGCGAGTACCGACGATACCACTACGACAGACGCGTTTTTGTTTTTAAATTGTTGTTTGTTTTTTTTTTTTTTTCGAAAATATAAACCTCGCGAAGGGATTTCGAAAATTGTAGTCTTTATCTTTTTCCGTGTTTTTTTTTGCCTTTATTGATTTTATATTTATTTATTTGTTTATTTATCCTTTATCTTTCCTTTTTGGTTTTTAATAAAAATATCTTTCGGCCGTATTTTTTTTTCTTGTTTTGTTATGTTTTTTTTTTTTTTTTTTTTTTTTTTTTTTTTTTTTTTTTTTTTTTTTTTTTTTTTTGTTTTTTTTTTTTTTTGTTCGTTTCGTTTTGTTTTGCTTTCGTGTTTCCTTGATTTTGGAAAATAACCGACGAATGGTAATAGAACGACGTGCCGCGGCCTCACCTCGACGGGACGAGCGACGAGAGCCGAATTGTTCCGGCCGCGAGACTCGCGCGTGATCGGGGGTGACGATTCGAGCGAGGGGGGTCGTTGCTGCCGTTGCCGCCGCCGCCGGCAAACGGCGGCGCGAGAGGGGAGGGGGCGTGTGCCCGCGTGGCCACAACGGTGGGGGAAATACTCGATAGTGGGGATGTGAGGGGAGGGGCTCAGAAAACGTGCTGAAAGATCGAGGGTGGGAAAAACGTCCAAATTGTCTTTCGCTATTTTTTGTTTCGTGAGTTTCTTATTTTTCTTTCATTTATTTTATTTGTTTAGTGTTTTTTGTATTATTCCCACTTTTCCACGACCTCCCATCTTTTAGGGCTCGTCTCCATTTGTTTTGGGATATCGAAAACGAAATAATCAAGGAACATTCGAAAATCGTTCGACCAAAGCCAAAAACGATATTTTTTAGAATGAAACTTTTTTTTTGATGAATGTTTTTTTGTTTGTTCGTTGAACAATCAAAAATTCTTCAAAGGCCAGCCGTTTGGGTTTGCGAAAACGATTTAAAAAAAAACATTATTAACCAATAAGGTATAGCTCGAATCATTTTTTTTTTTTTTCGAAAATCATGGCACGAAACTGACTTCTTGGATTGCTGCTTCGTACTTTCCCTTTTTTTGGACCTTTTTTATCGAAAATGTGTTTTTTCGATTTATCGGATAACTCTATCAGACAACAATAATAATAGTTATTATTATTATAAATATATGTTTAAGTCGATTTTTTCATGTCCGGGAAAACAACGGAAATGATGGCTCATCCTTGGACCACGTTATTATCAATCTGGATAATCTCATAAATTTTACCTCGCCGAAGAGCTCGAAAGAACATCGATCTCTTTTTTCGATTTTTCGTTTTCTATTGATTTTTAAATTCTTGGATTCTTGGGATGTTTTTTTTTTCAGTTTTGGGAATTTGTTTGGGTTTGCTTGGGTTGAAAAGCATTATGTCTCCTTTTTCGTTGCCTCGTTTTCTGGTGATTTTTCGATGATTGTATTTTTTTTTTTCAACATTTCTTTGGGTTTGTTTGGGTTTAAAAAGCGTTTCGCCTTCAAATAATTTTATCTCCTTTTTCGTTCTCTCGTTTTCTGGTGATTTTGAGCTTCTTGGATATTAAAAATTTTGTTTTTTTCTTTTTCGTTTTTTGAAAATTTGGTGGGAGAATCGAAGAAGACAAGTAAAAATTTGCGTAAAGGAGAGACAAAACGGAAGAGAGAAAGGGAGGGAGGGAGAAGGAGTTTGTGCCCGCGCGCAACTCTCGGCGGACGCGAGACGACTGAACACCGCGAATCCACGTCGGATCATCGCGACGACAACGACGACGACGAGAAGACGAACGAAGAGTTTCCCCTCATCGCGGCTCGTTCTTACACGCCTATGTTTCGAGCAATGCGCCCGTCGCTTCCCTCTTTCTACCCTCCCCCGTCGTTCAATCTCCCGAACGACCCTCCCGCCCCTCCCAGTACACCTCCCGACAATTATCAATGTCAGACGCTATCGCGTTGCAATACCGCTATTGACGAGAACTGAAACGAACATATCAGAACGAAAAGGGAATTTTAATAGTTAGAAGAAAAAATGTTATTCCGGAACGAAGTTTTTGGGACTAAAAGCGAGTTTTTAAATCCAAAAAAACAATACTGATTTTAATTTAAACTAAAACAATCCGGAATTTACAGACCAAAATGAGAATTTTCAGATAAAAAAGTGAATTTTGGGAACCAAAACAGAATTTTCAAATGCAAAAGCAAACTTTGAGACCCAAAACGGAATTTTGATATTCAAAAGTAAATTTTGGGATTGAAAATAGAATTTCGCAACGCAAAATAGAAGTTCTTAACCCAAAAGGGAATTTACAGATGAAAATGAGAATTTTCAAATGCCAAAGCTAATTTTGGGACGCACACGAGAATTTTCAAACCCACGTAGGTTATATTTGCGTCTTTGAAAGTGATTTTTGGTTCAAATTGCGTTTTTTGTTCATTTTAGGTTATATTTACGTTATTTGATTATTATTTGTTAAAACTTACTTTTTTTGTTATTTTTGTTATATTATTATTACGTTACTAATTTTATTAAACTTTATATCTTTATTTTGTTAATATTTTCGTTCTAACCTCAATTGCTCTCACGTTTTTACTATGGCAGAATAAACTCTATTATCATCACCATCATCATCATCGCTCTCTCTCTCTCTCTCTCTCTTTCTTCGACCGTCACACTCGCCGGTATGCGACGCGATAGGGATGAGTTCTCAGGTTCGCGAGCGAGTCTCTTCTAGGGTTTCTTCCAACACTTGGCAAAGCCACGGAGGAATTTATTCTCAAGAATCATGGCTAATCAACATTGAGAGGGTGACGTATCGCGAAGAAAAAAAAAAACAACAACAACAGAAGAAAAAAAAGTAGAAGATTGTTAAAAACACGATTTTAAGGGCGTGCGTGTCACTAAAGGGATGAAAAGGACGAGGAGGGTCGAACGGGGATTCGCGGATGTCGCGCGCATAGGAAATGAGGCAACGAAGGTCGCGCAGACTCGGGGAAACTCCCGGGAAGGGATGAAGGGCTCGGCGACCCTATAGGGGGTGGCCGATGACCACGCAGCAATCCCCTCTCGAAACTGCGGACACACCCATTTTTTTTTCTCTTCCGAATCGTGCCTGCCCTTCCGTAAGGGCCAATAGCCGTCGAGTAAAAATTGGCCGATGGATCCCTCATTATTTTCTCATTTTCACGTCAGCCCTTCGAGCTTGGTGGAAGAAGGGTTGCGATATCGAGGGAATTCGCGCGGGGATGGAAAAAAAAATAGAAAAGGAAGCCCCCATGATTCCTTCGATATTCTTAGGGATAGGGCCGTGAAGGGCCGTCGAAAAGGGCCCGGATGGGAAAAGGCAGTGCCGCTGGATCGTTTCCTGCGAGAATGTGGGAAAACGAGTAGGAAAAGAAAGAAAATATCACGCGTTCGTTTCACCCTCTTGCGTTCCGTTATGTCTAAGCCCTCAATAAAGGGCCCCCCTCCGATCAAAGGGTTGAATCGGGTGCAAGGGTTATATATTCCACCCCGGTAAACGCAAGGTACCGAAAAATCGAAGAAGTAGGTCAGCCTAGGTGGTTCTTTACCGTTCAACCTAAACAGCCCTTTAAGCACAAATATAAAGTATCGCGTTTCCCCCGTTCGCACCAACAACGGAAAGAGAGAGGGAAACACTAATTTTAAGGGGATATCAAAAAATTGTACAAAATAATAGTGAGGAAACTAGGCGAACAAGTTCAGAGTGATCGATAACCTGCTCGCAACCTTTTTTTCCTCCGTTACTCGTATTTGAAACTTCAACTCCGAACAAAGTCCTTCTTTTACCCGGAAATTTATTTTTTCCTTGCATGGAATTATTTTTATTGAAAATTCGTGGCCGTTGTTTATCAAATTAATTCAATTGGTCATATAATATATAATTTTTACCTCGATAAGTTTTTTTTGTAATATTAATAAAAGATAGTTAAGTCGTAACTGTAATTAAGTTCGTATAAAATTGAATTTTTATATTTATAGAAGTAAATCGATATTCATATTTACATAAGGATTAACTTACAACTGAAGGATTATTATTACGTTTCGTTGAAAGAAAAGCAATAAGTGAAAACGAATTTAATTACGTTTCTACAGTTTCGAAAATGAGTAATTTTGCACGAGAATAAAGTCCAAGCGATTTTTGCTACTTAAAAAAAAAATAATAACCAATAAAACAAATAAATTAAAAAATATCTCAAAAAATGTTTATCTCAGTAATTTTTTCGTAATAAAAAGAAACTGTGTCATGAAAATAACGTTCAATATTAATATTTGTTTAATAAATTTAATGAAACCTTAATTATCAATATTCTGTTTCGTTAAAATCGTTAAAACATTAATAAAAATAAATTTAATTCCATTTCGAAAATCGGATGAATAAATCCGTACAAAAAAAAAATTCCCAACCAGTATTACGATACGATTTTTTTTAGCTCGAACGAAAAATAAATTCAGCGATGTAATTCAGCATTCCAAGGATTAATCAAAATCTACGGTAATTCTGATTGTAAAAACTTCCCAGGCTTTTTACCAAGGTAGGAAAAACGGGGGTCCAGGTCATTTATTGGTTTCTCCGTTGCCTCAATCGTTCTTTCGTCTCTCTCGGTTTCGCCATCCACATAGGAAGTATCTTCCGACATTCGTCCAGGGTCACGAATCAGTCCTTTTTTTTCGGTGTGCCATGAAAGATCGGGAGAAAAAAGGCGATAAAAAGGGCTTCCTTTGGGCTTCTGTCATTGATTCTATCCTTTTCGAGATTCACGTGATACTGGCACCTTTCCTGTGTGAGTTTCCCTCAACCTTCTCCCCCCCCCCCCAGTCCTCTTTTTACGCCCTTCTCTGGTTCCAGCCCAGCGTAGGTACACCGTGTGAGAAAACCATTAGAAGGACGAACGGGACACCCTTTGACTGCAACGGGTCTCCTGCTGCTGGCTCCAGCCGTTCCTCCTGCATCCGAAGAGTTGAATAGAGATCTAAAGAAAAAAAAAATAAACGAGGAATCCTTTCGGGTTATTTCATCCTTTTTTTTCGTCCAGGTAGCCAAATGGGATAACCCACGTGACGTGTGATTTTAAACACGCAATTTTTGAAAAATCATAAATACCGAGGGGCCAATGCACACAGAAGAATCCCACCGAACCTTACGTAACTCGCAGGCCTCGAGGATTTACCCAGCAGCCACAAAAACACGATCTTCATTGGAAATTCGACATTCGCTGCGAAGCATTTTTTTAAAATTCATTTTTTACGCGATTCGTGGAATTTAAAATATTTTTTCAATGCAGTCATGGGAGGAAAGAACAATCGAAAGAATTTGTTTTTCAATTCATTGTTTAACGAATTTATACAGTTTAATATATTATATAATCATTCAATAAGAATTTGTTATGTATTTTTAATAAATGGCAATCGCGTACTAATTTTTTAAATAAATATATATAATATATACTTACATCATGCAATAAGTACTAATAGTTATAAGATAGATATTATCTCGTAATAATTAGTTTTTTAATTAATTTTAATTAATTATCTAGAAATCTCATTTTTCTGATAAACGATCATATTTTTCGAAAAAAATCTGAATATCTGATACTTTCGTCTTACGTTTAAAATAATTTATTTTTGAGAAATTTCAAAAATGTTCAGCTGTCTTTCTGGCAATAAACATTTCATCAATTTTACTAGTTTCTTATTTCTCATCACGAGTCTATTATACAGATGGACTAGTGGAGGCGAACATTTGAGAAAAAGTGATGGGAAGGGTTAAGATTTTTTTTCAGTATCATCTGTTTCCGGGTATCTCGAGTTGCGAGGGTCTCAGCCCGGAAGTAACAAACGGAGAATGGATGCAGCGCGTTTCAATGGGTTAGCGCGGAAAGGAAGCTGGCGAAAAAAAGGGCCCAGTACCCAAAGGGCGGAATCTATACGGACGATGGGCGAAATCTTTTTTTGTCACCAATTCTTGATTCTCACATTGTGAGGGAACTTTTGAAACAAGAATTTTTAGGGATGCAACTTTTTTCCATCTCTCTGAATCTCTCTCTTTAATTTATTTAAGTTTAGGTTAAGTTTTGGTTTATACTACTTTTTTAACTTAAATTTAATTTCTGTTTATTTTATTCGGTTCATTCGACAATTTTTCAGAATATTATTCGAAAGTTCGCTGCGGCCTAATAAATTATATCAATCAATCAATTAATCAATTAATCTCTCGTTATCTAATTTTGGATTATATAGAGTAACATTCGTTGCTGTTCTTTTTATAAATTGTTAAATTTGGTTATTCCTTAATGTGTTATTTTACTTTGTTTTTTTTTTCTATTTTTTGATATACTAAATATATTTTATTTGATATATCTATTATTAAATATCGCATTGGCTTGAAATTTTGAACGAGGCATAAATAAATAATTATCATCATCTTTGTCATCTCTCTTTCTCTCTCGCACATGCAAGGACACATTCGAATGGACCTAAAAATATCGTCTGGTTTCTTCCATCTCGCGAGAGTCCCCCCCCCTCTCCCTCCTCTTCCACCTCTTCTCTAATCTCCCTTTCTCGCTTATTCGGCGTGCACCTCCGGCAGCCCTTTTCTCTTTTTCTTCCATCCTCGGAAAGATGAGCGTCTCTAAACGTGCCATATGGCTCGGTGCAGAGATAAAAAAAGATGAAGAAAAAAATTAATATTTCCATCGTGGAAGGGCGTCCCAATAGTATTTTTAAACCTTGGAGGATGCAGAGAGAAAGAGAAAGAGAGAGAGGATACGGTAATCTGAAATTGTTTCAACCCAGGAAGCTTTTCTCGCCGACATACTTATTTTATCTTTATGAATTGCCCTCCGACTCCGAGTTAAGTGAAAACACGAATAGGGAAAAAGAAGAGACGAGCTCGAACATCCTGCTGTGTACCCTTTTGCCTCAGCGGACTTCAATGTTTTTTGAATTCTCAAGGTGTCTCTCGAAAAGTCACGATTTTCCATTTCCTCCAGAATTACAAAGGAACTATGAAGCTCCACTGGATTTTATCATCGAACTTTCGTATCCAACCAAAATGGCAATTGGGTGCCATTGGGTTACGCCAAAAGTATTTTCAACTAGAAAAGCAAAATTTTTGTTTCTAAATTTATATAACGAAAATGTATATACTTGAGAATAAATTAATTCTCATCGTAGACTATCATTTATAAAATAAATGCCTCTGGAAAAATAAAAATACTAGAAATGCAAACATTTTTCATTTATTTTCTATAACGAAAATATATACACATAAAAATAAAATAGTTCATTCTCATCGTGTACTATCGTTTATAATACAAATTCCTCTGAACAAATGAAAATACGAATGTCAAATAATCGATTTTGCCGGAGGGACGAAAGTGAGGAACCGTGATAATTGAGGGAAACCTTGATGGAGCCAAGCTTAAATTCATCAAGGAATACTATCAGATTATACGAATTCGAAATTCATCAAGAAGCAAGATCTAATAAAGACTAACAGTAGTAATTAAAATAGACCCTAATACAGTTCGCCAGTTTACTAAAAATGAATCAAAGAGACAACATTCGCATCGTTAGATCGAGTAGCCATAATGAATAGCCAATTTCCCTAAATGACCAGATTTACTAGGATTGATCGAAGTAAACGAATTGACGCTTCGAATAGTCGAAGCAACAATCAATCGAAGAGTTCCCGGGTGGATTGAGCAAAGTCTTTGGCAGATAAAGATTTGGGCCACCCCAGATAGGGAGTGGACATGGATGAAGGCATCCCACGAGAGAAGTTGGATCGGCGGATACATCGGCGTGTGTATGTGCGTGTTTCGAGTGCGGTACACTCGGCAGGGCTGGATCGAACGTGGAATGTGGTCCGCCCGGCGCGCGAGCAACCGCGAGCGTACCGTATAGACGCACCCACACACTCGTCCTGGCAGGATCTCGCGACGCACGTGAGTTACACATTTGCGAGAGGAGAGTTTCATCCGCGAGAGAGCGGAGACTTCGCGAAGGCAAAACGTCTCTCTCTCTCTCTCTCTCTACTCCCCCCCCCCTTTTGCTCTCTTTGGCTGACTGGTTGCACCGCTTCCTCCCCTGGCGCGCCTGTTTTTATCATTTCATAATGCATTAGGTATAATAGCGGCACGCACTTAATGGACTGTACTCCCTCGTTACAGCGCTCTTCTCTCGTGGGTGGATAGGGTGCTCTTTCTCTCTCCCTCTTTCTCTCTCTTCTTAGCTCCATCGTTCTCCTTTATACGCTGACTTTGCAATCTTTTTAGCTTTTCCCTTTATTCCCGTTCCTCGTCCTTTTCTTGCTCCCTTTGTACCCCCCTCCTTCCATTATTCCTTTTCGTCCTGTTTTCTTTCCTTCTTGTTTTTCTTTTCTTGGTCTTCTTCATCCTCTTCGCTCTGCCGTTTCTCCCGGCCTCCTTCGACGTGAACCACATTGGATTCTGTTCCAACCAGACAGCCCAGACACGCACGCACACATACTACGATAGATACGCTCCTGGCCTTCGCGTATTGTAATTACATGAATTATTATTTCATTTCATGTTGCGAATCCGTTCCGCCTGCCATGTTTTCTCTCTCTCTCTCTCTCTCTCTCTCTCTCTCTCTTTCTCTCTCCTCTCATTTTCGCTTACCCCTCTTCCCCGCACCTCAACGTACACGAATGCATACACGAGGCGAGGAGAAACTCGCCGTTCCTTTGGATCCATCCTTCTCTCTCTCTCTCTCTTTCTCTCTCACTCTGGAGAAGCTCGGACAAGAAACGCGGTAGAAGAGCAGATTTCACCCTCCCGGATATTGATTAGTCCCATTATTGCCATTTCTCATTGTTTCTCTCTCCTCTTCGTTTTCCCCTCTTCCTTCTGCTCGATATTTTTGTCGACGTCCGGTCCGCGAATACATAGGGATACCTTGATGAACTTGGATTTCGTGATCGTCGCGATACGATTGTTCAATTGTCCTTGGTATCAAGCAAAGGGCACGAGATAAGGGCACAGGAAAACTGCACTGTTCATCGTAACCCTTTGACCTTGTGATCCCTTTTTTGTTATTATTCGCATTGTCCAATGAACCTGATTAAACAAAACACCACT
The DNA here is from genome assembly GCA_030523105.1 of Ophioninae sp. A BG-2022a. NCBI lineage: Eukaryota > Metazoa > Arthropoda > Insecta > Hymenoptera > Ichneumonidae > Ophioninae sp. A BG-2022a. Next base: position 18,341 of record JAPYZI010003321.1, on the reverse strand, counting down.
GGGTTCCGCGATCTCGGTTATACTTGTTAAAATAGAATTTTACTTTTGGAACACAACAATTTTATGAATTTTTTTATAAGACTATGGGTTTCACAAAAACAGCAAAATTTTGAATTTTTCGATTCAATATATCACTAGCAAACGATAGAACTAGAATTTTTAACGTGCACGCAGAAATAACAAAACGGTGATGAAAAAAAATAAAAAATAAAAATTTCACTGTTTTTTGCCAAAAAAAATAGTGAAAATCAATATTTTTCAATAACTCCAGTTCGGTTGGTTGCTATAGGTGTACAGAATACGTTGTAGAAAAGGAGTTCAGAGATAAACGCGATCAACATTTTTGTTAATGAAAAATCGCAAAAAAATGTAACTTGCGCTTAATCAGAGATGCACGTGCATCATTTTCAGAAAATTTTTTTGGAAATATTAGCTTTTGAAAACGTAAAAAAACAAAGTTTGCTTTTTTAACATTTTCGAAGTAGAATCGTGCTTCAAGGCTTCGGATTTGACTCGTTTCATGGTAGGAATGAAACGGACATTTTTCTGGATCGCTTCTGAACTCGATAACGTCGTCCACGTTCGTTAATTGTTTTTCCCTCGGTTGCGGCGGACAGGGACCAGAGATTAAACGCAATTCGAGTCGGGATAGAGTTCTCGCGTTGTCGGCTATGCGCCGGTGTGCATCACATACATATATGTATATATATATTGAATACTCTCGGGCGCGTCTGAGGATTTAATCTCGCCGCGATGAGGGCGAAGCAGCGCGAGGAATAACGCTGAAAAAACTTGCCTCCACCACCCGCACGGAAGCTCCGTCCCACCGTCGCAATCGTAAAGACTCTCATGTATGTGCATAAATAGTCGAGGGACTCGAGTGCGAAAGAGACGAGAGAAAAATTGCCGCTACCATGAATAAATACATTCGCGAACATTTAACAGGCAAATTGGCTATTTAATTGAACGTTCAATGACTAAGCACGATGCGGAAAGTAACCTTCTGGCTTTCATTGTGAATGAACGTTACAGGATATTTTTTCATTGACCGTATTCGAATATGTGATCGAGTTTGAGAGGTTAGGACTGCTTTAAAGATGGTCCAATTAAGATTATTCAAAAAAATCCATTTTTCATACATTAATTTTAATAGTTAATTCATTTTTAATGGCAAATACACTAGATTTTAGTAATTTTGTTATTTGGCTTTATTCTTAAAGAAAAATAAATGTTTGACTTAAACTTTTAAAAGATTAAGTAGATATTCGATTGAATGATCGTATTATTCGAGTTTCATCGTAGAGAAACCTGGATGTTCAGTGGTCCCCATCGATGTACCAAACCGATGCACTTGGGCCCTCATTCTCGGCCCAGTACTTACGAACTGCCTGTATCTTCACCGGTAAGTGCGGATATTTATATTTTGATATATCTACATATACATGTACATATATAAATAAATATATTTATATACACCTTTGGCAAAAAATACAAATCTCTTTGTACCCGTTCAATCTGACAAAAAATTGAATATCTCAGCAACAAAAAATCCCAATCGAATTTACCAAAGAGATTTTCGAAGTGAACAAAGCCAGCTCTACAATCATTCTTCATTTTCATTTTCGCCATATTTTTCCCCACCGCTGCGCCATGTAAAAACCGCCGTTTCTTACACTTTTTTCGCACTTTGAAAAATCTGGTACCGGGCTTTGAAGAAAGTGATTTCGCCGTATACCGATAGTATCATCACCTAGTACACAACTCCAGCTTCACTTTCGATGTGTCAAAAAATTTTTGCGATTTTTTTTCGCCGAGAAATTCACTTTTTTGTCCCGATAGAAAAGTTACAGGATGGCTAATACTTTTGATCAAGGCTGTATATATATATATGCATACGTATAGATACATAGATACATACGTGTACCACAAGAGAGTCTCGGGACTGGTTCTCGATATATGACTCACGCGTGTTACCGCGGAACGAGGGACTCCCATGTGCACGCGTGTGTTTGTGAGTATACGTGTGTTCGCGCGTGTGTGTGCGCTCGTATATCAAAACCAGTAGGCACCCCCGACATTGCGATCTCGCGGGCTCTCGGCGTGTCCAGTTCGTATGGAAGTTTCTTCCCCCTCTCCCCCCTCCCCGATGTCCCTCATGAGAAGGAGAAGAACGGAGGGGCACGGCTTCCCCCTCCCCCTGTCAAACCACTCATTCTTGTGGAGGTGTACAAGTGTGGGTTACTTCGTTCGTAATAAACTCGAGCACGAATACAGGCACACCTGAAGACCTCGCCGAGTCCACCCACACTCGGGAACACGTGCCCGCGATCGAACGAATTTATCGGCACGCCGTTTTTGCAATTATTCAGAAAGATTGCGTTTCCATTTTATTTTCTTTCTTTTTTTTTATCGTTACGGTGACCGTTATTGTTATTGTTATATTTGTCGAGTCGCAACGGTCGTGCTCATTCTTATCGATGGCTCTTCGGGTCCAATCGCAGGTACGGGAACCTTTCCCCCCCCCCCCCCCCCCCCGACCACCGTCCGCCGACCGGCTCAAACGAACGCACGGTGTAACGAATTTTGAGTTACTGCCATCCTCGTGGGAAGAGGACAGACGAGGTGGGAATATTTGAGATAAAGTGGATTTTTCAAAAAGATCGTTTTTGAAGTAGTTCGTTTTTCAAATGGGTCATTTTTTAAATTATTCAATCATAACATTGCTCGTTTTTGAAAAAAAAAATCGTTTTTTGCAATTGTTGACTTTTGAAATGGTAGGTTTATCGATAAGGTTAGTTTTATGAAAAGTTCACTATTGAAAAGGTTCGTTTTTGAAAACATTCGTTTTTGCAATTGTTCGCTTTTGAAAAGGATTGTTTTAGAAAAAAAAAATTGTTTCTATATAGGTTCGTTACATTTTATACATTTTTTATTAATCTGGCATTTTTTGTAATTTTTTTCGGATTTCCTAATAATCTTGAATTTCTATACAATTGGTAATTGAAATTTTGCCCACATACTGAGCCCAATTTTTTATTTCCTTTTCCTGCGTTGCTGCGAAAATAATTGATAAACATTTTTTTTTTTTTTTTTTCATCGACGTCCCTATTCGTTCTCGCGTTCACGAGACTCCGGGACTATCCCTCTCCCTCGCCTATGCATATTGTGCGTGGATGATCGGTATGCGCGGGTATTATGTGTCCCCGCGTGAAGAGTGTGCCAACGATTGGAAACGGGATATCCTCACCAGGTTCGTATACTTTACAGACGCACACCGACATATATATAGACATAGAGAGAAAGGGGGAGAAAGAGAAAAAGATGATGATGATGATAATGATAACGATGACGATGATGATGATTTATTTATAATCGAATCTTTAAGGTCATATGATGCATAAAAATATATACATTTTCCAATAAAATCGAAACAATGTAAATAATTTGCAAAAAAGAAAACAGGAATAAATAATTGCCTGCAATTAAAAAAAAAAAAAAAACAAAAGGAATAAAATAAAATAACAGAAAGCGAAAATATAAAATCAGAAAATATAATATACAATATATGACACATAATATGTAAAATAGAATATAAAATTTCCCCCTCCCTCCGATAACTACAATAATAATAAAAAAATAATAAAAATAATAATAACGACAATAAAAACACTGTATTATAAAGATAGAGGTACAGTTACATCGAAGTTACGGATGAATGCTGCAAAGCGGCGAGTGTACTCGTTCGGCCAACGAGCAGTTGGGCACTCTCGAACAATTATTTTAACGACATTTATACAGCAATCGTACGACCCAGTAAAACGCATTGTTACTATGCAACTCGTATCCAGGGAGGCAAACGTATAATATAAGCGTGTGTGTTTGCGCGTAAGAGCGTCACGACGATTTTACCCGATCTAGGCGGTACCGATCGCTTCAAATCGATTCCCACGGCGAAGCAGGAGGAATCGGAGCTCCGGTGTTATCGGAGACTCGTTTTCGCAGACTGCAACGACGATTCTCTTTCTCTCGGTCCGTACACACTCGAATAAACGGAAATGTCCGTTGACGGAATTTTTTTTATTTGTGCCGATACGAGACACAAATAAAAAATGATTGGTGTCCGTTGGAGAACACGTACGAGATTTGTTCGAAAAATAAAAATACGTTTTTAGGATATCATCAAAAGGAAAAAAAAGCGGAGCCCTTGTAGGATCACTTTTTTATCCGTCTATACGTTTGTCCGTCAAGACCCTTTATCTCGGGAATCCGTGAAGGTATTTAGTTAAAATTGAAATTATCTACTCAGGTTTACAGTCCCTTAAAGCTCTAAAAAATCAAACTTCTAAATTGACATAAAAAGAAGATACGGCCATTTATGACCCGAAAAAAAAACGTATATTTCAACTCTTAAGGGAATCCAAATTTGTAGGATATTTTACCGTTGACCCAGTACTAGGAAATTTGGCAAGTAATAACGTATTATACTACAAGTATAGGAAAAAATTGCAAAACTATACATTTGTAATTAAATCTACAAAAAAAAAACAGGAAAAACCTGCGATACTCGATTCCTGAACTATTTATAATATGTATTTACAAATTTGTACGGAACGTGGGCGAGTCCGGCTCGCAATTATTCGATTTTTGCTTTTCTCGGATTTATTTATTCGTCGTTTATTCGTCGATATCAGTTTTGTCGTCTGAGAAGTAATCAGCCTCAGATTTAATAGACTCGTACCACCCCTTTTTCCAATCCTCGAAGCACGTTCTGATACGCCTTTTTTTGTACGGCTTCGAGGTCTCCCAGCAATCCGGTCTTTATCTCCTCAATCATGACGAATCACCGTTCTTTCGTGGCTCTTTTCAGTTTTGGGAAAAGAGCCACGAATGGGAATGTTGGGGAAACGTGTACGAACGTAACAAAAACAATCGAAAATCGGATATACGTAATCTGCGAAATTTAAAAAGTCACATGCTTTTTTGAGCTATCCTCGTATCCGTATAGCTGGAAGATCGAGAAACGTTCAAAATGGATTCAAGAGTGAAATAAAGAATGGACGGACGAGGAAACTGTTTCCGGTGCCCTCTGCCGATTTTGTTCATTTTTGGGTACATTATTGTTGATCGAAATCTGGGAGACACGTATGTTTTTTTTTAATCAGTAAAAAAGGAGTTTTAAGGGGTGAAACTCGTCCTTTATCCCAACTCACCCGTTTTCTGTAATTAATAAATGATTATTTAATACAGAATAATAAACGAAGACAAAAAACTGAATAATTAACGAAAATCTCAAGATTTATTGCTTTTTGTATCAGCGTCTTCCAGGGGATGACGAAATTCCATCCAGCCTTCAATTCTGCAAACCGGAAGTTGAGTCTACTCTCTTACGTCGCTATAAATTCTTTTTGTCAATTATTTCGGTCAATTGATACAATCAACGTAGAAAACTAGACATCAATGTTCACTGAGTCAGAATTGGGTTTGTTTGGGTTAGGATTGGGTTCGTTTCGCCTTAAGAGATCGCATTTGCGAAAGAAACGGTTCTCCGAATTCCGAACATTCTTTTATTTCTTTCTGTTGCTTTATCAAGACGCGTATTCCACATATGTAATTTCAAGTCGAACCCGTCTTGGTATTCTCGTCTATGCGTCGTTACCGTGAGAAATTAATGCGCGAAGCCGATAGATCGAATGACCACGATAGCAAGCACGCATACTCACACGTGGTTGTGTTTATACATATCGTACAAACACACCGACCAAGCTGGGCCACGGCAAAAGAGGAGCATCAGGTTCGCCTCCGGAACGTCGATAACTTCTCAACGACGCACAATTATAATCTTTTCCTTTCTTTCTTTACCTCTTTCTTTCACCGGGATTGCGTCACTTCCGGTTGGATCGAAACACTTCAAGTTTTATCGAAACAATGAGGAAACGAAAAGTCGTCCCTATTTTTCGATTTTATCGTATATACTGTTTGAATATTATTTTATTATTTATTATTATTTGATTAACTATTTGTTTTGATTTATTATTATTTTAATTATTATTTCTCCTTATATATTTATTATAATTGTTAACACCAGAAATTTTTGTAAGAATAGATTTGTCCTCCACGACCGAAACGAAACAATGATCTGAGGGCATCCGTACTACCCTATTTATTTATTACTATTATATTTATTACGTTATTATATTTAAATTCTATAATTAGTACATTATTTTTTTATGTCCCGGAAATCGATTGAAAAATCGAAGAATTTTTTAAATCATATTTATATATTTATTTTGTACCTCCAAAAAAACTATAACTGGCAGCTATTTGTCATTAATTTATTTTACATTTTCAAAAATGCGTTTTCAAAGCACAATTTCTTTGGACATTTTTTTATCAGCCAAAGATCGATAGAAAAATCGAATAATTTTTGTTTCATCGACTTTGGTGCTTCCGCCCCCGTTGGACAACGATGAATTACCCATTCTTTTTGTTCCTCCTTTTTTTAATGGTCACGAGAGCAATAAAACGTTGATTATTCCGGATTGGCTGGGAAGCATTAACGGCATTTACGAGGACAGGTATAGTATGACATGGCTATACGAGCTTGTGGATGGGGGAAGACACGCGGGGAGGACAAGAATAAAAAGAACGAGAAAAAGACGAAGAAGAAGGACGGAACGCGCGTTACGTGCTTTCCGTAAGAGGGGCAACGCGCGCACCCCTCTACCGGTATAATATGGTCATGCGTGCTCGAGCGTACACGTGTGCGTGCACTTGTATCTTCTTCCTGTATATGAACCGTGTAAGCGGAAAAACTACCGAAACGACGGTACGGACGAAAAAAAAAAAAAAAAAACGGTACGCGATTCGATGAGAAGTGCGTCCAACGAAGAGGCCACGAGAATATATTAATAATTGTTCGTGCACCGTTTAACTGTCCACCGAACGTTTTCTCTCTCTCTCTCTTGCAGTGTGGGAAATTTCCTGATTTTTCTTCTTTCACGAGAAACAAAAAATGTGAAAAATAAAACCGAGGAGACAAACTCGTGGGATTGTAGTTTTTTTGTTTTTTTTTTTTAATCGGTACTGAACTCGTGTTCGTGACTGTCGTGGCGTGTAAGAGATTTAGGGCTCTGTTCTATTGAGAATTCCTAGCCCTTCTTCTTCGTAAATAATCGTGAAATTTATGCATTATTTTTAAAAATATATAAATATGGGTATACATTGTTAATAATAATAATGATTGAAACATTATATTGAAACAAAAAAATGAAAATTAATTAATTAATTTAAGTGATTACCTGAAGCAACAAAAATAAATAACAGTACAAGAATAAATAAGAATACACGCATACCTCCCTCAACATTTATATATTTTTTGTCTTAGTTGTTCTTTGTTTAGTGAATTTGGTGTTTTTTATTCCAATTATTATATTTTTACAGTTAACCGTTCGTTATATTTTATTTTTTATGGATTGTCCTCGTTATTTTCCCCTTCATTAATACGTTTTTATCATAAAAAAAGTATTACACTTTATATATAACAGTCCAGAATGAAATCTATATCCATTGATTGCACTTCCACCATTGATAGCTTTTTTAATTTTTATTTTTCGGTCGAATGTTTCTTTCCCTTTCGTGTAAATTTCGTCGAACGTGCAAAATTTTGTATTTCAATTTTTTATTTATTTTTTCTTTCACATTTTTCGAATTTTCGTTGTTGTTCCCTTTCGTATAAATTTCGATATTCGTAGGACGCGACAGTATCGCTCGAACGATCGATCCTGTAATTTCAATGAGTCTCGTGTCTCGTTCTCAACGCCCCCCCCCTCCCCCTCCATCGCCGTCCATCGGCAATACTTTCCTTTGGGTGTCCTTCTTCTTCCTTTCCCTTTTCCTGTGGGAGAAGGTACGTGTGTACCTCCCCCTCTCTCCTTTTCCTCCCGACCACCCCCCCCCCCCTCTTTCGCTCTCCGTCTCATATTCTCGAATTCCTGGACGTTTTTAGCTTCGTGGAATCGTGGAGGGTTCATTCACAAGCGAAAAGTCTTCGCATCGCAGGAGCATATCGGAGGATCAAGAGTGCGAGATGGAGAAAAAGAGAGAGAGAGAGAGAGAGAGAGAGAGAGGAGGGCAAAAGAGGGTAAAAAAAACGTACACTAGCGTGTGTCTCGGGTGTTACGGGGGACCCACACGCGCGCCACGCGTTCAATTCGCCTTTACGCCTGTGGCGTTTAATGACAGAATTCCGCGAACTTTATATTACGCGAGGGAAAATTTTTCAATAGGCCCGCGCGAGGCGCGCACTCGTACGTGCCCGTAACACCAGCTTTTTCGCTTTTAACGATAATGCAACGCGATACAACCGCGCCAACAGCTCTCTTTCGTTACCCCCTTCATCTTTTATTTTACCGTTTGATTTTTAACTGCCTTCTCTTTTTTACTTGTCGTTTTTCCATTGATACAATTCACACGTCGAAACTTTGGTCAAATCAACTGGATCAACAAAATCAGCCGCAGAGAGGGGTAAGGGAAACTGCTATAAAGGGAAAGCGAAGAGCTAAAGGGATGGAAAGGAAGTTCGAGTGATCACGTGAGTAGCTTTCAAGAAACAGCCAACGATAAATTTAAAAAATTTTGCAAATTTATCGAATGCATTTTCGAACGGTGACGATGAAGCACATCTGATATGATGAACAAACCAAAACGAATCTCAATGAAGCCAAATGTCAATGAAATACTTTGGTATTGATGTACGGGTTTGAAATTGAAAATTACGATCACTGGTTACTTTGAAACGATGATATTAATTTTCTTACAAATTACGGACCCAATTTTGGGGTCAGGTATTATTTGCAAATCTTTTGAATCATATGCACCATGGATTGAGTACAAAACTGAAAAAACGGTGAAAAAGAATAACACTCACGGTAACGGTGTTTTATTGGGCATCGTTGGGCCTTATTGGGCCTTTCGAGTATAATTGATATGATTGGGCCTTATTGGATATCATAGGTTTTGTTTTGCCTTATTGGATATCATAGGTTTGGTTGGGCCTTAATGGGTATTACGTGTCTTATTGGGCCTTATTAGGTATTATTATGAGTTTTCTGGGGCATTATTGTGTATAATTAGTCTTGTTGCGACATGTCGATGCTTATCATGGGTCAAATTAGGCCTTACTGGGTATTGTGAACATTATTGGGCCTTTATGGGCCCGAGTCTCGCCCCCATTCTCTCTGTCGTTTCACCGAAGCGTGAAAAGCTTTTCGAGATGGGGAATAGAGAAAAAAATCCAGTCGGTCAGACGTTACCGCGTTCTTTTCCCTAGACCCAGCAGATTTTGGGCCCCAGTCGTAGGTATACGACGTCACAAGGGCGTCAACGACCTCTCATCGGGCGTGAGGCCCACCAGGCCTGAGTGAACGTTCCTTATCACTTCGAATCCCCCGTAATTTCCTCGGGTTTTTATGCGCGATGAGTTTGACCGTGGGCCTTACGTATGCGCGGGGAGCGACGCGCGAACGTGCCCACCCGGGGCCCTACCGGACTTACGCCCGGGCCTCTCCCGTACAGGCCCTTTCTGGCATGTATACAGACACACACGCTACGTAATAATGGCGCTACCGTCGGTGAACTTTGATCCTTTGCTCACGCGCGCCCGTAAGTCCCAGTCTGCGCGCGGATCTACCGCCCACCCCCTCCCCCATCACTTCCTCCGATTCATCACTTCCGTCGTCAAAAGATCGGTGGCGTGAAAGAAGGTTTTGCTTCCTTTTTTTTTCCTTTTAAGCTCGCGCGTGTACGCTTGTCTTTTGGGCCTTACGGTAAAGCCTGAGCTGGCAGAAAGGAGGGGATAATCGAGAGGAAGGGAATACTCGTTCGAGTAGCGGAAGACGGAAATAGACTCCTTGGCTAATCGCATCCACGACTCCTATAAATATTAATCCGAATTTTTACCTGTTTATTTATTTAATCATTATTCCTGCAAAATTGATACTTAGAAAATCAATTTGTTTATAATAAATAAACCGAACCAAACCAAACGATCGAAAAAAAAAACATCTCTTCCACGAAAAGTCGTTGGGAAAACGCTTGGGAAATGCGTCAACGATGAAAACGCTGAAAAAAAAACGAAGTCCCCATTTTTTCGACTTTGGTATTTCCTTTACTCGAGAGCTTAAGAAAAAACCGAGGAGGGGGGAGAACAGAAAAAAATACCGATAAAAATGATGTGCGAAATAGAAGCAATAAAAAAAAAGGAAGGATGAAAAAACGGTCACCTGACCAAATGCCAAGGAAATCTCCCCCCTCCTTCTTTTTTACTTGTCTCGAGGAGCGGGGGGGGGGGCAGGCTCGGAAGCGCACGAAGACCCCACGCTGTGAAATTGAGCCGTTAATGCTCGCTTGCGCACGGTTATCCATGAGTGTCCATGGGGTGTGGTGACCCGCAGGAGCGTTCTTCGATGGGGACACTGACCCGGCTTAAACGGCGCATCCTCGATCACCCAAGTGGGCCCCGGACGTACTCATCTCGCCCGAGGAATTTCCCCGCACAATGACACTTTCCCCAGGCCCCGGGGGCGCCCCGGAATACTCGAAATATTTTGACAGCTCGGGCACCTCGGTCGACCAAAAATCCACGAGCGAATAAGGTCGAAAAGCCGACGAGAAAAAAAAATGGTGAACGAAAAAGAAAAAAAAAAGCGATCGTAAAGATCGAGCCAATTGACCCTGAAATGGAGGACAAAAAAAGAGAACAAGGGTCCAGAAAAAAAAAACTGAGAAAAAAGTCGGGCTTGGGGTAAAGGGCCCTGGGGCCCCGGGGCTCATTCGAGACATTTATCTGCTCACTTAGGACGTGTGAAAATTTCATTTCACAGCGGTCGAACACGGATAATAGTCGATGGAATTTTTATTTTTTTTTTGCGGGCGGAGAGGGGGGTTATTTATTTTTTCTATTTTTTTTCTTGTGATTCGACGAAGTTGAAAGCTGGGCGCGATGTTTGGACGTATCGTGGCCAAATGAATTATTGTTTCGAACGAAATCGTGCGAAAGAACGTCGTGTGAATTTGTCCATCTCTGAGGAGCCTGATTTTGAGATAATACATTTTGAAAAATGTTAGTAAAAGTTTAAACTGTCATGCCGTGATTTATGAATTTCACGATGATATGACAATTTCATTGCAATTGTGAAAAATAGGACCTTTTTCCTGGTCTGAACGAAAGGGCATTATTAGTATTAATGATAGAAAATTTGTAACATATTTTTTCAATGGCAGAACGCCATTCGCCCAACTTCGCAACAATTTATCAATGTTTGCTAATTCATAAATATTCTTTTTTAACCCAAACAATCGGGAATCCCACAAATATAAAATCATAGCAAAAAATTATTTAAAAAAGTGAAAAATAGAAGTAAAAACAGGAATTGAATCAATTGCTAATCTAATTAATAAGTTATAACTAATAGAGAAGTGAACTTAACTTAAAGGAACAAATATATAATTATTATGATTTATCGTTTTCCAAAGATCACGAAAAATAAATTTTCAGACATCCGGCACTTGAAAAATTTTGAAACGTAGAAGTTCAGGAGCAGGAGAGGGTTTTTAAAATGTGACAGCTGTCAAGAAATCAAAAATTTTTAAAACCTCGAAGTTACTGAGGGATTTTCTTCTCTCGAGGTTTAATCGTGAGAATCGCGTCGTGATGTTGAATCGAAAGCAATGGAGAGAGAGAGAGAGAGAGAGAGAGAGACGATCTTGAGGAAGGATTTCGGGCCAGCAAAATGGCGTCTCAGGAACGAACTTACGTGGCAGGATAGAATCGACGAAAAATGGACAAAGTCAAGACACTGTGGTTGAAAGAGAAAGAGAAAGAGAGAGAGAGAGAGAACAAGAGAATCCCCTCTCCCCATAAAGCGTCGGCGTAAATCATTCGGTTTTATGGTGGTGCACGGTTTGCCAACCTTTAGCTGATGAATTCCTTACCCAGAGAGGAAACGTCGAGTGAAGAGCGTGCACCTTCGGCACGGGCACCTACTCGCTCACCAGAACGCTTCAGGCTCCCTCACTGGACCGCGAAGGCACGAAGATGATTTTTCGCTATTGTTTATTTTTTCCATCTTCTCCTCTTTTTGTTCCACGTGCGTGGCCACTCGTCTGTAGTTCCGGAATAGAAATTAACGAAATCACCGTTTAATTACAACTGTGTGGAAAATTGACCGAAACCCGAATGTCTCGACCTAATCCCAACAGTGTCCAACTAATTTACGCTTTTCCCCTATTATACTAGCGTTGCGTTTTCAATTAACCGAGGAATTTCGATAATCCTATTCCAGGCTGACATTGAGCTGAATAAACGTTGAATTTAAAAAATTGGGCCCTCATCAACGTTAGGCCTGATGCCATTTTCGTCAGGTTGATTTCGAACAGCTTTGACATCGGTAATTCGTGGATACTCCTTGCCACGTTTTTCAGTCGAAGCAGCTTGCGATAAAAAAAAAAAACACGTTTTTAACAAACGGAGCCTCAACGTCATTGGGCCTAATGCCATTTTCATCGGTTTCATTCTGACGATCTCCAACATCTCTGATTCACAAATATTCTTCTTCCGATCGTTCAATTGTTTGGAACCTACCCTAAAATATCGAATTTCAAAGTACGGGTCCTCATCGCCATTGGGCCCAATGATATTGTCATCAGTTTAATCCTGACCACTCTTCAACGTTTCCAATTTACAAATATAAGTCTGGCTTGATCATTCAATTACAAAATCTACCTCAGTACCGACTGTAAGTTCATCCCGACCGACAAAAAAAGGCGCGAAAAGAAATCCTCGAGAAAATTCTAGTAGGATATCCCAGGATGCTTCGGAGGTCCTCAAGAATGAAGCGTCATGAGCAATCACGAGGATACGACGTCGAGGAAGTCCCGGGACTTTTTGTTTTCGCGAGTTCCACGCCCAAACCTCGTCCGGATTATTCAGATATTCAAATGAGATTAAGGATCGCGGGCAGTTGATAGCGTCAGTGATACGAAGGGGGCTGGCTTTTTCGAGAAGCTTTTGCTCCCTTAAGGTTCCCTTGTACTTGGGCCGTCGCCGGAATCTGCGGGGGTATATCTGCTCGCAACAGTTACGTATTATCGAATTATTCTAATTTTCCTTTACAAAACCGTTGCCAACCGGGGACGTAGCTACGGGGGCGTTTTTGGCAGCCTCTCACCTTCCGGCATTTCCCAGCTAGCGGTCTCAGCTTTCCGTCTCGAAAGTGCAGAAAAAAGGATGGAAACGAGTCGCCAAAAAAAAAAAAATCGAGTCCACGCCCCTCAAAAGTTCGCCCGCGAAGGCGGAAGGGCGCGCGCAAGTACAGCTTTTTGTTCGTGTCACATTCGGGACGTAAGGGTGCGGAAAACCACCCCCGCAAAGCATTTCGGTACAGGGAGCACTTGGAGGGTCGATTCGTGGGCGTCCACGCTCCGGGGTTGGGCCGTCCCTCCCAGTACTCCAGCTTGATATCGACCCTTGTCCTGCTGAATTCCAACCCCCAAAGTATAAGCGACCCCTCTGATAACCGCGCAAGTCTCGAAGGCTTGTTTTCCGATTCGTGGAAATGTTCGCGCATGCTCGTTCTCTAATACATTTTTATCGACATTATAATGATGATCTCTTCGTAATAATAAATCCTTTGAAATAAACATTTTTTAGATATATTTTGACAAAATAATAATACACCTAATTGGTTGATTAATATGCAACGAAATATATTTGTAAATAAATATTTAATGTATGCTCTGAAAATATTTATATTCGTACGTAAAATATAGAAAAATATTAATGTGATAGATATTACATTAATTGATAATTAATAATGAAAATAAATGAATAAGGAATGTTCGTTAATTAACATGTAAATAATAAATGTCTACATGTATGTATAATATATCTTATCATATAGGATTGTAAGAAAATTGTATAAATCATAAAAAATGAATAGAAATTAATGAGTAATATTGATGAGCAGGATTAATTAATATATCACTAAATGTCTATGATAAGATATAAATATAAATAAGTATTATACATTGATTAATATGTAATTAACAAATATACACAGTCTTGGTCAAAATTATTAGACACCCTGAAAAAAAAAAAATATATATTGAAAACTGGACTAATAAATAAAACTGGAATAATAAAAAAAATTAAACAATGGAAAATCTCTTTTGGTCGATAAAAATTTGTAACCGAACTATTCCCAAATAAGTCCTACATAAAATTTGGGTATTTAAGGGTTGAAAAAAAAATGTCACGTTTATGGTACGAAACGAACGAGCGGACGTGCCTCCCTCCGATTTAACAATTTTGCAACTCCAGCGTATCGGTGGTGCGCAAGTGCTGCGTGCCCGTTTCTGGAACAATAAGTTTTTCTTCCTTTCTACATTGCCGTTTTGATTTCCTGTCGTGGGAGCAATGTCCCTCGAGCTCATTGAGAAATTCATTGGACGCAGAGTCTCGTACTATACGGAGTTCGTACGAACGTCCCAATATCGAAACGTCGAGGCATAAAAAAAAAAAACACACGCACGTACATACACAGAGAAGCGTTCCGGCATATGTCGCCGTTTACAAGGAAAAATACGATACAGGCGAAGTGCACTCACAAGCCTCATGTATATCCTCACATATGTGTGTGCCATATCACCGGAGGGTTATGACGTCACGTACTTCGCCGGATATCGCGAACGTGTCACACGCCCCGTTTGTGCCCGCGGAATAATAAAAACAAAATGAGCGAGAAGCCGCTACGTATCAGTATATCACTGTCCTCCCTCTTTCTCTCTCCCTCTCCCCCTCTCTTTCTCTCGATCTTTCCAACTCTCTCTCTCTCTCTAAACGTGCGTTATTATTTCGCTAAATTTAGCATGGGTGACCGTATGATACATGTTCTCATCCTAAGTTTATCTAAAAAAATAATTATCATTGTTAATGGAATATAATTCGACATAATATTGTATTATATAACATAATAAAATACGATATAACACAATATAATATGATTAATTCCGTTTTTTTGTTATTTTTTTGTTAGATTATTATTTAGTTATTATTTTGTTAAATTCTGATATTTCATTTTGTTATAATTTTTGTTTTTTCCTAATTGCTCGAAAGTTTTTTCCTCGGACATAATAAAATTTATCATCATCATCAGCATCGTCATCATCATAATGTAATAAAATAATATGATCTTATATATTGTATTATTTATATTATAACCTCAAGTTATGATATATAACAATGTAATAAAATATTATAAATGACAATATACTCTAATATAATTTCATTTAATCGTTTTAAATATGCAGCGATATATAACAATAAAAAATACGATGCAAAAATGTGATAACAGCGATATAATTATCTAATAATACCACCAGAGCTCTCATATTCCCCGATTTCCTACAACTTTTGAAATAATTTGACGCGTACGAATAAGCAAATTCATAATACGCAAATACCGGACAATTGTGTGCGTCTCTGGGTTGAAAGAGCGCATAAATATACCCCGATCGATCGATCGATCAATCTTCCACTCTCTTGGTCTCACGTACCCTCTCTCCCTTCAGTCCTTTTCACTCAGCCCTCGGAGCCGCTTTGACACCCAACTCTCCGCGAGTCTAAACATTTGGCTTACGATTACCGAGAATCCAGACCCGAAACGACGGCGTCAATGACAAAAAAAAAAGCGTTTGAAAGATGGTAAATAAACGTCCAGTCGTCGTTAATATTGTCCACGATCCGATATTTTTGAACGATTTCAATTTTTCCCTCAACAAGCTGACTGAAAACGTAACGCAGTATTCCCGTTCATAAAATGAAGTTTTTTTAAACTAAAAGCGATTTAAATTGAATATTGTTCACACGTGTCTAAAACTGACCTGAAACCACAGCAATCAGCTGTAATTATGAAACATTCGTAAGAATTATAACGGTCCATTGAAAACTGACCAAATTCATTCGTAGCTCCAATACTTCGAAGTCATGTTTTCATGTTTGGGTGTACATTCGTATCCGATATCGTGGTAACTCATGCAAAAGAACATTGGCACTTGGACACATCAACGATGATGAGGAAAAGATTCGTTTACCAAAGTCTAGAAAAGAATTGCGTTCGTTTGTTTCCTTCCTTACTAAAAAAATACAGCTGTCGTCAAAAGTAGAGTGGCTTGGGGCAAGTGTACGCACTTTCGGATTCAATCAGCCACCATAGTTTCTAGGTTAGACCGATTTTTTAAATTTCAGCCTTCAGCTTTTCTAGCTTAGGCCAAACTTTTTTATTTAATTCGTGACACTTTGTATGTTAGATGAAATTTTGTTTATTCGGGCCGTTATGTTTTCAACGTTAGATCGAAGTTTTTTATTCCGGCCGTCGTATTTTCTAGTTTAGTCCAAACTTTTTCGGTGAATATTTTCGGTAAATATTCGGATGTGTAACACCTATCAGAAGCGCCGATTTTTCGTGTTTGTTTGGGTTAGTTTATTTGGATTCGTTCGTCTCGTTTCCCGTTTTTAGCGAGAGCTGCACTTTCGAATATTTACCGTATTTTCTAGATGAGACCAAACTTTTTTTATTCAAATCGTAGTATTTTCTAGGTTTACCGAAATTTTTGTTATCTCAGTCGACATATTTTCTAGGTTACACCAAATTTTTTTGCCTAGAAAATATGACATCTGATCGAATCCAAAAGTGCGCACACTTGGACCAAATGATTTGATCCGACCTAGAAAAAAAGTATGAAAACAAAGGGTACCCAATACTTTTGATCAAGGCTGTATGTGTATGTTTCTATGTGTGTGTGTGTGTGTGTGTTTCTTGTGTTACCCTCTTTAATTTCTCCCTTTCTTTCTCTCGCGTTCTCTTTCGCTCCTCTGCGGTTTGGAAACACGATCGGCCTGAGAGTGTTCCATCATATGTGTCTATAAAACACGCCGGTACGGTGTAGACACGGCGGAGAACGCGAGTGCGCCGCGAGCTCGAAATTGTGTCCGTGTCTCCTCCAATCGTCTCCGTGTGCGCCCGTGCCATATTCGTGTTGGTTTTTGCGACCGTGTGTGCGTCAGGATTTCAACCGGAGTCCACGAGCACGAACCCAGAGCCCAACACCACCATAGTGGAGTATAGTTGGACTGGTTTTCTTAGAAGGAATCAGGAGATAATTAATTGTCCCCGCGGACAGACCGTACGGGCATAACGAATCTCCACCCTACCCCCGCTGCCCTCGACTCCCTTGAATCACGACTCTCCGCTGCCCACCCCCTTTTTTCACTCGCCCTGTTATGGATATACATCATGCATACACGCGTCTCTCTCTTATTCTTTCTCTCTTCATCCCTCTCTAGCTTGACTCGAATTTTTGTATCAGATCGCGATCGTCCTTTATCGAAATAAAAAAAAGCAGAGAAAAGAGATCGATCGAACGTAAAAAAAAAAAACACGAAAAAAGGACGGGTTTTTTTTAAAAATAGGAATTGAATTAAGGGAATGACGAACACGTTCCTAGCCACATCGAAATTTCAAAATCAAATTTCTCCCAGACTATTCAACCGCTTTGCATAAAATTTATTGTGTATATGCAGGACGCTTGCTCTAAGAGGAACATGCTCGGCATTTACCAAAATTTTGAAAATAATTGTGCAGGTTGTGTTTACCATGAGAGCAATTGCGAGCTACGATCCATCGTATTGCACTTTCACAAATTTCCCGAGCATAAGCCTCTCAAGCGGTCAACAGTAGATATTCTCCGTTTTTACCGACCGCGTCAATATACTTTTTGACTTGGCACTTGTCACTTGTTCACTGCGCTAATTCGTAACCTCCGTCGCTACGATAGCTACCGTAATCTGCAGCAGGCAAAAATCTCCAAAAAGTATTCTATAATGGGTTTTTCGCATTTTCCCAGTCCAATTTTCCACTTTCGGCAAAAACTCGGGCATATTCTTAATCAGCAGAAAATTTCCGATCAAATACATCCTTTTAATACTTAAAAAACGAAAAAAAAATTTTTTTGACCTTCCAGGCCCATTTTGCCAGAATCTCAAAAATCACGATAATTCAAGGGGTCGTAGAATGACCTTCCCCGAGGCTATGGGGATTCATTTGGGGGGTTTGGAAAAGGTTTTTGCCTAACTTAAACAATGGCGTTGGATTCGTATCGATATCTCTTATGGTTTTCCCGGAAAGTCCACTTGAAAAATCGCTTAAAAAAACGCAAAGGGGTATGTATGGAAAAATTTGCAAAAATCGATGGTCCGACTTTGAAATTCTGCCAAAAATCGAAAA
>JAPYZI010003320.1:0-18325 GCA_030523105.1 Ophioninae sp. A BG-2022a | reverse complement strand
AAAAAAAGAGGCAAAGGGGTATGTATGGAAAAATTTGCAAAAATCGATGGTCCAACTTTGAAATTCTGCCAAAAATCGAAAAACCATCGGATATGAATGGTTAAAAAAGCAATTTGAAGAGAAAATCATACCGAAGAGATTGAGCACAAAGTGGAGTACCAAATCCCAAAGGGAAAAAAGTTATCGATGATTTAGTGAAAAAACTAATTTTTCCCAAAAATCCAAAAAAATTTGGGATTTTTAATATTTTTTTAAATAGTCCATTTCGATGTAATTTGATCCCCTGAGCACGAATCTACCATTCGTTTCCGCCAAAACCCAAAATTTCGATTAAAAAAACGTAAAAAATGCCTAAAAACACGTTTTTCTTCACTACGTGCCGTGCTTTCGACGAAAATTCGATGATATTCGTAATCAGCCGAAAATTTTCCATTGGATATTCGGACATTCTCGCCGGTGAGAGGAAGCGAGAGCAAAAATACAAACCGCCGTCAGCGCCGCAACTCGAGAATTACGAATGGGGGCAGGCCCCAGCAGATCGGCACATATAATCTTTAAGAACTGTCCTTCTATGCACATCTGACTTCGTTGGTAGTCCCTTTAAAATTCATAGACACAGATGTTGATGCTTTTATCGTCTTAAAAATGTTTCTTCCTTTTAATGTTCCATCGAGGTCGTAAATTGCTAATGAGAGTACGCAAAAACGTTTGAACTATTTTCCGTGTCCAAATCAAGCAGGAATTTGGGTTAAGAAATATTATGGGTGACGAAGAGATCGCGAAATTTTACACGACCGAAGCAGTGCCGGCGTTCAAACAATATCACCACTCGTGTTTTCCATGTGTAGAAAAAGAGAAGAGGAAGTAGATGGAAATCTCTCATTTGTTTTTCGTTGGTCGGGAAGAGTTTCGAGTGGCGAAAAACAGCATTCTTAAAGTCGATTTGGTCTATTGCCGAGGGAGACGCTGTTGTACAGACGAGATGTGCGTTTTGCGGCACGCCTTTCGTTCGTGGCTTAGCTCGAACTTTCTCTCATTGTTACGGAAGAGCAACCCATTACGTCCGACAGTAATGTGCCGATGCACTCGTTCGTGTGTATATATGAAAACTATCCTTTCGTACGCTACCCGACTCGAGTATCACGCTAGAACGATTTTTCGATAATAGGCAACGGCATCCCTCTATCCATCGTTACTATTTATCGCAAATAAATTCGATACAAGGTTGCGCGATATATGAATGCAGGAAAATTGGACAATCTCAATAGATCGTGGGAGGTATAAAGTATAGGTTATTCGGTCGCACAGACGGTCGAAATTTTACCGAAATTCAAAGAAATCATGCCTAATTTATCCACATTAAGGCAGGAAGACCATATACATGATCGAAAATTATAGACTGCTTATGATTTTTTTTTTTCATCCAGCGAACCGTGAAACGTCCGGCAAATGTTTACGTGTTGAGCTGACTCGAGATTGTGCCGTGCGATTAGTGAAAATTACGCTTTCGGAGATGCCGAACGATTGTCAACAGTGGATCAACACACACGCAAATGTTTACGTGTTGAGCTGACTCGAGATTGTGCCGTGCGATTCGTGAAAATTACGCTTTCGGAGATGCCGAACGATTGTCAACAGTGGATCAACACAACACGCAAATGTTTACGTGTGGAGCTGACTCGAGATTGTGCCGTGCGATTCGTGAAAATTACGCTTTCGGAGATGCCGAACGATTGTCAACAGTGGATCTGACTGAACCATTTATTAGTAATAAAGTATCACGGTGTAAATCGCGCAGTGTGTGTGTGTGCGCGTGTATTTGTATTCAATGCTTTCTTCCAAATAGTTTTCGAGTTACGACTTACGCGCTTCTGCCGAAGAAGCATTATTGTAATTATGGTTTGATGTAGAATTAATACATCGTGAAGGATTGTGTTCGCAGGATGACCAACGGTCATATGTCAAAGCGGACGTCCTTGTAACACTATAGAGCGTTCATATTTAATGTCAATAAAGAAAGAAAAAAGCGAGAAAAGATCGAAGAGTCTTCTTCGCAGTCACGACCGCGCAGCCAATGACGAGAGACAATGTGTACGTCCTTGTCGAGTATTTCTCGGTGAGATAGGAAATCGAGAATCCGCGCTGATCCCTACCAACATTGAAGATGCTAACTCGTGTCGCCTTTCTTTTCGTTATTTATGGGCTACGTTTGTGGCCTATGCCAGTCATTTTTCGGGCACTCGTTAAATTGGCGTTTTGTGGTAGCAAGCCTGCTGAGTGCTCTACGGCCATTTTTTTAAATATCGGTTTATCGGAACAAACGAAATCTTAGCAATCGACACAACGGATGCTTTGCTCATTTGGGTCAATAGTTTATTTTCTCAAGCAACTTTTTTTTTTCTCGAGTCACTGTTCGTCCGTGTAAATATCAATTTCATCACTACCCGTTTAACGAAAGATGTCACAATCGCTATTCATTATTGCGTTCCGCGCTATTTATGCACGCTCATGAACAAATATATTCAATTGTTTACTTGGAAAATTAGAAATCTTCGGGGAATGTATCATTGCCAATGACTTTCGAGTCGAATTAGAAAAGAAACAGCACTTTTTTGTCACGGGTAGATGGGCTAGAAAAAAAATGTGAATCGTAATGATAATCATGATAATACATTGCGCGTAATGCAATTATAACACGACGTAATTGGAATATTACATAAATAGCTTCAAACTGCACATTTTCATAAAGATTCTTCTTGTATATAAGTATATAAGTGCTTTAATTGTATACATTTTTTTTACTAAAGTTTTCAAACAATCTCCAAACTACTTTGTAAAGTTTAAATCATTTGTAAATCTTAAGCATTCCTCAATCATTGATTTTTAGAAACAAGCTTGATTTCACTATCGTCACCGAAGCCTAACCTCTTAATTTTCGCTTACGGATTTTACCTGGAAAATGTTGTTTCTAATGCGACTCCAGGACCACAGAATCACCGACTCGGATGAGTGGTCAAGTTTCAACGACTCGTGTTCCCCCCTCCAATATATTGGAGCTCTTTTTCGCTGAAAACATTGAGTGAACGACTCGGGTACTGCTGTTACGTTGGGTAATATCAGAATAATCTCGCTAATTGGAAAATTCACGAACTTCATTCTGAAGTTCATTCCGCCTATGTCGTACGACAAAAAATGCGATTTACGGCTTCGTGATTTGTAACTTATTCGATTGGGTTTTGCATTGCACACGATTTATTAGCTCGTATATAAACAGTGTGATTTACCGATATGAGTTATCGTTGCGAATCAGCTTTTTCGTCGTTTGTAACTCGAATGTCAGAAACACTAATGAGAAGTGAATTTTTGGAAGTGAATAATCGAGGATGTGTCCAATCCTAACCAATTGGGAAACAGTTCGAAGAAACAATTTTTTATCGGTGTATGCCACAGATTTTGAGATGAAAAACCAGTTTCGTTCGTTTTGTTGGAACAGTTGAAATCTATAGTTAATAATTTACATTTTATTTCTAATGTTTCGTTACTTTGCTTAACCTTCTAGGGGTATCGATATAAATTATCTGTATCAGCAATTACACTTTCGTAATCAATGACGCTTTATTGATTTTGTTATGGTTATTTAAAGTCGTCTTTATTCAGTCCAAATTAACACATGTCCAAGCGATGAATGATCCACTGATCATCCATTGTAGTGTGAAATTAATTCGCCGTATTTCTGGAAGGTATTGTCCTATGTCGGAAAAAATGTTGCTTCAATACGGGCAATACATTTCCTGTGTTTCAGTCACCAACATTTTGGATATTCCCTGAACTCCTCTTCCATTCACCATCCAAATATGATTTCACACTTTGTATCAAGGTATGGGCAGGTTGTCCCTCCGCCAACTCTTCAAGTATTTTCTTGACCATAGTAGCTAAAGTTTGTCGCACCGCTAGGTTCATGATTCTCAATTGCCTTTCGTGATTCTTACTGAAAATTAGTACAAACAAAGTATCTTTACATGGTGGATTATAATTATTTTTCCACATCCTAGTTTGCTCACGTTAAAAAATTATTATCCTCAAGATTTATATCAGACTCATCCTCTGGAGTTTTAATATTGTTCACACTGGCAACTTGATTATTCTGGGGTCTCATGATCCTGATGTATGATCCCGGCATCCACCTCGATGGCATGTATACAATTCTTGAAGAGATCTTCCTCGGACCATCCAGAGCTTCTTTGCGCACCACATATTCTGAATGGCAAACATTAAAGTGAGCGAAAAGCAGAACCGTTTCCAACAACAGAACAAGAATCCTGTTCATGATTGTGAGCGACAATTAGCAAAAAACAAGAAATTAAGCTCCTCAGCACTGGGAGAAAAATAAAATTACAGTGATACAAGAAATAGCACGTTGCACACGTGGTTTCTATATTTTAAACTAGCTGAGAAATCGTTTGAACTTCTGTTATGTATGTGCGGAGAACGATAAGTAAAAAAAATATCTTATTGCAATTTCTATTAGAATTGATTCATAGCGCGATTCGTTTGAAGGGGTGTCTTTTTTCGTTTACAAACTATCGATTAATCAATTTCCAAGTGTGATCAAACAGCCGTACTTTTATGAGTCGTAATTGACAGGCATGTAATTACAGTTAAGGCAAAGTAAAACCTGTATCACGTGACTTTATCCATAAATGAGCCATATATAAAATTTTTAAACCAAGATTTTTCGAAGATAAATTATTTGTAACGTAATGTCGTCAAGCTCCGCGCTAAAGAATTCTACAGACCCTGATGCTTGATTTTTCGTTAAAACCACAACTGTCTTTGAGAGAACCGAACTCGAAATTTTCTGAGGTTATTCCGCCATGCAAACAAACAAATTCTTTTTCCGATGCGCAACCGGCGTAGCCATTTTTAAAGAGACTCTCCGACTGCGGCGT
Source organism: Ophioninae sp. A BG-2022a (assembly GCA_030523105.1). Taxonomy (NCBI): domain Eukaryota; kingdom Metazoa; phylum Arthropoda; class Insecta; order Hymenoptera; family Ichneumonidae; species Ophioninae sp. A BG-2022a. The sequence goes on along the minus strand of JAPYZI010003320.1, from coordinate 13,376 downwards.
GTACTGTGGGGCGATCGAGTGTTGAAAAATGTGCGCAATTAAACATTAAATTAACGAAATCGTACATATAACGATGGCTGTGTCATTTTGTGGAAAACGCATCGCCCTTACGAGGAGTTGTCTTCTCGAACCGAGAAAACGAAAATACGGATATATAATTCTGTAAGTACGGGGGGATTTAAGGTTATGTTTTTTATATCACATCGTAAATACGCTAAACTTGATTCTGCGAATAAAACCGGTTGGTTTGATTAGGTTGCGGCAGATACAAATATACACACCGAGTATTTACTTTTATTTCTTTAGTTCCAATGTATAGTTTCCAATTTCGACAGCTTTTTGTGTTTTGCCTTTTGCATTACACCCTTTTCTATCACATCGTGGGTAAAGATGTGATAGAAAAGGGCGTAATGCAAAATGTCCTAAGCTACAGTATGCCGCATATCCAAAAGGTATGTGGAAACTGTGGAAAAACTGAGCATGTCTAGACAACACTGTATTCGTTCCATTTCCTGGCGTATGCCGGAGTTTTATTCAATTATCTATACCAAGTAGAAGTATAGACCTTTTGTTTAGTACAAAACTAAACAGTTACTGCTCCGAGTATTGGTCATGTACAACACTGTTTGATTCAATATGCTGCTTGCATCGAACTTGAACAATCCATTCACCAATGTTGGATATACGCCCTGAATATTTTCTTTCTAGTTGCGATAGTTGGACTTCAATTAATTGCTTGCCTTAAGATGAGTAATGGAATAAAAGTTATATGAGAAAACTAAACGTTTCATTAAATCAATCTACAGGCTGCCAGAAATCGGCGAAGATCTACCAGAGAAGAACCCACTCGTCAAGGAAAATGGTCTGCCAGAATTTAATACGTTTACTATAGAACGCAGTATAGCAGCCATTGGCAAGCAGACTGCAGAATTCGAACAAGGCATCAAGAGTATAGAACAGCAATTGGAAAGTGAGTTCAATTAAGATTATCGAAAGCGGGTTTGCTATGCAAAATGGAGGATACGAAAAATGAAGCAACTTTTGGTAATGACAGTGAAAGGCACTGGAAACATTTCATTACATGTTTTCATGAAGACTATAATACTGAGTAGAATGCACATCAACCCTTACATCTTTTTCTTTTATAAAGAATATACAAGATTCATTTGACAAAGTGTACAGCGAATCTGGAAAACTTGAAAACTGTGTTGTTTGACGTTTGTTTTGCTAGTCTTTTAATCATCCGACGGTATTCAATAAGAAAACTTTTGTCAAACAATTTCTAGATTACCATCTTCACTATGTAGATAAGAATAGAATAGAGTGCTAATGTCAATTTTTGAAAACCGATGTTGATGATCATGCAATTGAAACAATCAGGAAGCATTCCTTTATCTGTCGTTAGGTAGCAAAGATATCAATATCACCAATGACCTGCTTCGGCCGTTGGAGGAATTGAGTGTGCCGCTGGAAACTACATGGGGTATCGCAAAGGCTTTGTACTTTGGCAATCAGAGCCTAATGCCAACTAAATATTTTGAGAAGATCCAAGAACGCATGAGCAAAGCGAGGGGTGCCAAAATCGTTAGCGTACCTATACACAATGCGTGTAAAGCAGCGCTAGAGAACAAAGAAGCCAAATTAACCAACGACGAGAGAAGAACGCTCGCTAAACTCTATCTCGATGGACGGTTGAATGGTCTGGGTTTGACTGGTGAGCCCCTGATGAGCTACACATACGCGGCAGAAAAAGTGGTCAACAAGATCAAAGAATTGCGACTGAAAATCGAGGTATTCAGATTTCGGTTGTTACTATCCTTCGCATTAGTTATTTGCGACATAATGGCTACATTATTTTTCAGATTACGACGAATTTATTTAAGCACACAATAACGAATCCAAACGTCGTGAAAGATTTTCCGGAGGATTATCTAAAAATGATTGCCGAAGATCCGACAAATCCACAAAAGGGTCCTTGGAAAGTGACGCTCCAGCCACACATCGCTGCACCATTTATGGGTAACACTTGTACTCGATATTCTAGATATTCGTCTTTCTCAAGAGCCTATTATTTATTGGTGGACTGGACCGACAAACGTGGTAGAGAAGCTGTTTCGAACGTTTTGAAAACATTTTCAGAACTTTGTCCAAGTCGTGAGATCCGCTGGAACGTGTGGCAAGCGAACGTGTCGAAAACAAGCGTGCAGAGGGACGACAATCTATACGCTAGCGGAACTATGGAGGACGTAAGAGACTATCGCATAACGAAAGCAAAAGCCCTAGGATACGAATCTTATGCGCACATGAGCATGGAAACGAAAATGGCTCAGAACCTGCAAACAGTGTACGATACTCTGGACATGCTTCTGCAAGCTGGTAAGATAATCACTTTGGAAAACCGAAGACAATGGACGGTGTAATTTTCTTTTAAATTCCATTTGCGAAGGCGGTGATAATTATCTTTTAAATTTCATTTGCAATGCCTTCGACTGATCATCAAAGAATTTCACACGATGTGAAAGCAATGAGTGCTCTCGACAGCGCTCAATCTGATTTTTTTCATATTCTTTTACATCAGCGCGACCAGTTCAAGTGAAGGAACTCGATGAATTGGGTAAATTTGCCTGTGAACGAGGATTCGACGATTCTCTGCAAGAATGGGACATCGATTATTGGGCAAGAAAATATCGCCGATCCGTACTCAAGTAAGAAAGTATGATTTTACTCGATTGAAGAATATTCCGCAGAATTTGATCAGACAACATTATCAATTTGTATGCATTGCATAGTTCATTTTATCAACACGCTTACGGGCTGGATCATAATTTTCAACGATGACTAACACGATAGTTTTCACAATTTTTCCCGGTTACTCTTTCAATGTAACGGTTTGAGTATGATAAAACGTATCTGATGATACCTTGCTCTACCGATCTGTATTTTTCTGATCGTTTAAGGTCGAAGTATACCGTGGTAGATAACTCGATAAGATAACTCGAAAATGGGACTTTGTGGAATGAAAAAAACAATCTATGTATTTTTCATGGTTGCAGTATCAAAGACGAGATTCTCAGAGATTACTTTCCTCTGCCGAATGTTCTGAACGGTCTTTTTGACCTTGTCGAAAAGCTTTTCGCCGTGCGAATAGTCGAGACGCGAAAAACTGATGTTTGGCACGCCGATGTGCGTTTCTTCGATGTCATCGACCTGAAGGGGTCGAGTGACGAGCCGATCGCAAGCTTTTATCTGGATCCTTACGCGAAGCGGGAAATTGGCCTTCGAATGGAGAAGGATGCTGGTTGGATGGTCACGATGAGAAATCTTAGTGTTCACACCAAGACGAAACCACTCGCTGCTTTGGTATTCAATTTTCAAAGACCTACCAACGACAAGCCCTCGCTTTTGTCGTTCAAAGACGTGGCAGTTCTATTCCAAAAGGTACTGCCGTATTTCCACCGTACGGTATAAACAGTGAGGAAACGTATTTCGTGTAATTACATATTCGGTCTCAAAGCATTTATTTTTTGTTAAAAAAAGAATGCTGTTCGAAATTTCAATTGAGGAAATGATTCCTTTACTTTTATTGGTGGCACCACAAATTATATTTTTCCAAAAAATTACTTTAGAATCAAAGGGCCCCCTGAAAAAATGAAAGAACAACAAAATGAATGTTTCTGCATTCCAATGATACGATGCATCGACATTTATCTGTTGAAAAACATACGAAATTTCTTATTTCATTTTCTTCAACTGTCGACTCCTGGGTTTCAGTTCGGCCATGCTTTGCAACATCTGTTAACGAAAGCGGAGTTCTCAGAAATTGCTGGATTGTCGAACGTCGAATGGGACGCTGTCGGTATAAGCGGCCACTTTTTGGCGAACTGGTGAGTCGAACAATATACACATCACATTCAAATAAGCAATTCTTTTGACGTTTGTGCAATTTGACGTGTTCATTATTGAAGGCTGTACGAGCCTGCGGTAATTCGGCAAGTATCCAGTCACTACGATACTTCGGCACCGTTGCCGCAAGAATTGGTGGAAAGCTTGAGGAACGCGAGAACACACTTAGCTGGCTACAAGCTTTGCAAGGAGCTCTATTTGTCGAAGCTGGATTTGAAGCTTCACGAAATGTGAGTACTGGGCGACAATACCGAGAGCCAATCAAACAAACAATTTACTTCAAATTTTCCCAAAAATTCTGTTATCTGATCGAAAACACTTTGTGGATAAGAAATGGTAACCAATAATCGTGAGAGTCCGAAAAAAAATCAGAATTTGCTATAATCGCACAACTCAATGTTACAGAGATGAGTTTTGGTTCCCAATGATGAAACGCTTATGGGCGGAACACTTCGTTATTCCACACAACGATATAAACGGTCACGTATGTTCGTGGGAATCTGTTTTTATTGGTGGATGGGGTGCTGCGTATTACAGGTAAAACAAACATAAAAATGTAAAACTCGATTATATTCGCCAAGTTGTTATCTCTGCTGAACGATTTTATCGAATATTTCAGCGATCTTTGGTCGAATATGATTGCCGCAGACGCGTACAGCGCCTTTCAAGAAATTCCTTCGCAAAGCGAAGACCTCGAGAGAGAAACAGCGTTACGGTACCGAGAAACTTTTTTGTCACTCGGCGGGAGTTATCCAGCCCTGGAGGTATTCCGAAGGTTCCGTGGCCGAGATCCGAACCCGAAGGCCCTGCTGAGGAATCTCGGCTTGAGAGGAAAAGATATGAAGAGCATCGAGTAGAGTGTATTATTTTTACGACGGGTTTGAGTTTCCACGAAAACATTACAAATCAAACAGCAAACACGAGATTGTTTACACGGATAATGAATTGTGAATTGTGTTTTCGGTATTAAATACATTCTTCGTAATCGTTAAAGCGTCGGTATGTTTCTCTTTACAACGTAATTTCAACGTAAAAACCCGGTAGGCGGTGGGTTATCGAAATTTGCAATGTTGGGACCCAGCGAACATTCGCACTCCTTTTGTCAATTCTTTTATTTCCTAATAACCGAAATATTTATTTATTTCACATTGGGATTCTACCTGAAAAAAATATTTTCATCACTGCAATGAGGCACAATTACAGGGATGAAGAAATCGATGAAAAGCGTACGGAACTTTTCTCGTAGACAGCTACGGTCGGATGACTTGATTTTCATACAGTCGAGGACCATCACTGCGGAAACGGCTTTACTGCCCAGAAAGTTGTGTCTTAGGTAGAAAAATATATTACAGGTTGATTTACCACAGCAACTTATAATTAAAAAATAAAATGAACTTTCAGTCACAGCCCATCTGTCTCTAAAGCCCATCTAATGTAATCTACGTTTCATCCTTTTCTCACACGAGAATATTCCTCACAAATAAGACAAATGCGGCAACGATCATTCGATCGCGATTCGAACACGAAATCCTGCCCTCATTAAATTATTCTGGCAATTCTTTATTCGATTATGTACAAATGGGGGAGGAGGTATTTCAAATCGTGCCCGTTTCTATCTTGGCGACAATGAGAACCACGATCCATTTTTCACGGAATCGGTTAAATTCCGGAATTAATAAAAGTATTTAGCCGGAAATACGTATCACAAGATGGAAATATAGATTAGACGAGACCTACAATGAGTATAGCTATAAATAAAAGTAAAATAACGATCCAGTAGCCGCAAGTACGATCCGTCTTATTTATGTTGCGAACGCGACGTGTTCCGTCGATAAGACGCTCGTCCACTCGATCCATGTGATCGGCCAGATCATCGATTATTTCTGATTCGAAAAGGAAAACAAAGAATCGATATATTTGTATGCTGAAATCAATAAAACTGTACTTTTAAATCGTCGGGTAATAAGATAATCAAAAATATGAGATCGTGGGTTTACAGGTTCAGATTACGTCGTACTAGTTTAGCCTGGCAAACAGGTAATTAAATAATGAATGGTCATTTAAAAATGGTGATTTCCTATTTTCAAAAAAACAAATCGAAAAAATATTCGACGATATTGGCGTGTGCTTGTGCTAATAAATTATTTCGTGACAAATTCGAAAATAATTCATTATTCTATCCAAAAATATAATTCTTGAGATGTCGAAGAATTTTTGTGATTTTGTAATATTAATCCAATGATCCCTTGAAAGCCCCTAAGGAACTCGCAGAATGTATTTAAAAAAGAAAGTTGTATTTGTGTATTGATTTGATCTCTAAAACAAATTCTAAAGTTAATACTGCAAAGCACAGTGATCTGTAAACCAGATCTCAAATGAGTATATGTTTAGAATTAAATAATATTCCTTTGCCGAAACACATGATTTCTTACCATTTTGATTATCAACTTCTGACTGTATCGTCTGAGCTATTTCTTTCTGCCTCGTTATAACTTTGTACAAATCTTCCAAGCCTTGTTCCTGATCTGTGAAGTAACGAACATGCGAATAGTGTTATCTCCAGACTTCTAGTTTCCTAATTCTCCGACGTTACCTTCAAGAACCGTTCTGTTTTGCGCTTTCAAATCAGCGACTGAAGTTTGGACATTGAGAGGTGCTTCGTCATCTTGATCTTCGTCTTCCTCGATCGCCCAACTGGTGGTTCCAGCATCAGCGAATACCGTTGTATTATTTTGAATGCTTTGACGTTGCCTTAATTGCACGAGATTGCTCTGCAGACGTTCTACCTGTCTTGTTCTTCGCTCACCCTCGTCGTTCGTTCTGATTTCCGATTTTTTTGTAAGGCAACTTTTTAATGAAATGTATCCTCTGCGCATTCAACTCCACATAGGTGCTTCCAATCCAGGAGTACAAGCTTTTCTTTTGATATTCGGCAAAAAAAGGATACATCAAGCCTTGCTTGAGGTCTGCTGAAACCTGATTTTTCAACTGTTCTATTTGACTAGTGTACTGTTTAGTTTTGAAACGCACATCGGCAGAGAGGCTTGCAAAGAGTTGCGTGTTCTTGCCGCTCCGGTCACGCTGCGTCAGTAGCTCCATAACATCGCGAAAGAGTTTTTCGCAAGCGTCGTGCTCAACAAGCCTGTGAGTCGCAAAGTACAACAAAGGTCACGAATAACATACAAGCCTATATTCGAACCAAAGAAAAGCAATGAAAAGACAGTGGGATGATGATTTTTTTACGATCTTTACCAGGAATCTTCGATGGGAATAAGAGCCATTTTTTATAATATGGAAATCCCTCCTGCTTGACGAGACTTTACACCTCGAAAATGTCGCTGATATGACTCTTCCGCCCACGCCGAGTTAATGATCGTTCCTTGTTTATCAGTACTCGTCGATGACGCTTCAATTATTATTCAAGCGTCTCTCGACGCGTCATCATACGGATCCACGACACAGCCGCGTTCTTGTTGTTTTGCACTCCGCGAAATGACAGCCTTGACAAACCACACGTGGGTACGGGCTGCTTTATAAATCTTCCGCGGTCCTCTGTTTGCAATATAAAAGGACGAGCGCAAAAATATCAGACATCCCCCCTTCAACTGGTTCAGCATGATGCTCAGGCGCTGAAAAATATCCCATGACCTCGAATGACATCTGGTGGGTGTGCATGAACTCGTTCATGACATAACCTAGGTGGCCGTAGTACCGGCATGGTCTCCTCCACATTTGCGGTACTTTGCTATCTGGATATCTGAGTATCTGTTTACGGGTCGATAATTATAAATTATTTCGAAATATAACTTATAATCAGTATCGAATCATCTACTTTACCGACCTTACGACGTGAGTTTGCGAAATCTGCCACTACACGAAAGCGCCACACCGCGGAGCAAGGAGAGGATTCCTTAGATCGGCGATATAGCTGTTTGATTGTCAATACAACTAGACGTTTGTCACGCTAAGTTCACACCGCTGGCAATCGCCTTGAACGCCATCTCGCGAATCTTTATTTGTCTCTTCGCAAATTTTAATACTGCGTCCAGCGAGTTCGCTACGGAAGATGAGGGTCTATGTGTGAAATAATTTTCAGCACGAAACTAACGATTGACAAAGAGGATAAACAGTGATACACAATAGAGTACTCCGTCGCGCCAGCGCCGCTAACCTAAATCGCTATATGTTATCCGGAAGCACCGCACAAACGCGCTACAGAGGAACGCAGAATCGCGAATTCCGGACGAGAGGATAAATTGTTATCGAGTGATTGACAATTTTTATTGAACAACATTAAGTGTCCCACATCAAAACATTGTGTCGCCGTTAAAGTCGTTCGAAAATTCGATTTCCCTCGAACGCTCCGAGCTTGACAATTTAAGTAGAACCTGAGATTTTCATTAATTCGCGAACATTCTCGCTTCTGAGGCGCGATTCATCGAGCATCCAAGGAACATTGATGCCTCAATTTTTCATCGTACTCGGATGTTACGTTTTTTTTTTGGCCCACTTCACTTCAATATCGAGGATGAGTGAATTCTCCCTCGATCACCGTCCAAGTTTTCCGCCACTGCTATAAGCCGGGATAAAGCAGACAAAGGACAAAAACGCAAAAATCGAGAACATCTTTATGAGATGTCCGAAAGGTCGCGACAGATTGTTACTCGATTCCACCCGAGTCACGGCGAAAACATTATTCTTTACGACGATAATACAGTGGCGTTCAGAAAAACGAGTTTCGCCAACGCTCTGACTTTCAGCGAAAAACCTTTACAGCCGGGAGAAATTTTTTTGTTGGAGATAGAAAAACATGAATTAGGATGGAGCGGTCACTTGAGGCTGGGTCTCACTCAAATAGATCCTGCGACCGCCGACCGAAATGGATTGCCCCAGTACGCTTTACCAAACCTTGTCAAAATGGGGTCAAGCTGGGTTTTCGCTATTACTCAGAGTCCGCATATTTGGGCCAGCCTTGAAGGGATCGACGGATATGGTAAGCATTATTATATGGAAAATTAAACAGATTAAAGTTCGAGTACTTCAACATTGTACACACATTTGTTTTTTTACAATCATTGAAAAACTATATTTAGTCAACATTTGTAAATTCTAAAAAAATTTAAAGATAACTGTACTTTCCAAAAGTTTATGTTCTTTATATTATAAGTTAAGGCTATCCTCAACTTGTTGAAAGTTAAGGTAAAAATAAATTGACAACACATGAAACAATTAACTATTAAATTGCTATTGAGATTTTATTGAAGATTCATGGAAATCTTGAATAAAGATGCCTAAAATCATTAAACTGATGTTTATAATCAACCAGTCAAATAACTTTGAGAAAATAAATCAGAGTCATTTTTTACTGTATTCCAATGATTAAAATTTCGATTGTTTTCTGCATTGGCTGGCAAATACAAAGATTTAAATACTGGAACTGATTAGTGTTTGATTAATTATTTTTTATCTTAACATTTTTTTCCAACTTGTAAATTTTGTAATACAACAATCATTGAGTAATTTCAGGTAAGCATAAACTTTCAAAAAGGAGGAGAAATAATTCTAAATGCAAATTCAAGATTTCGTTCTCCTCTTTCAAAATAAAAGACGCAAGTTTTCGCGAAATTGTACATTGACAGCAGAAGTTGATGATTGAACGTCTCTTATGGCGCACAGCTGAAGGAATACCACATTGTGAGAAGATACTCATGACGGATGGAGTGAATGTACAAACGCCACGTGGCGTCATTCCGTTCAATGCATTGAGACCAAACACGGTTGGCTGGTCGCAAAATCTTTTGCCAACTGAGACAGGATCTCGAATAGGAGTCATGTACGTACCTCAGGCTGGCACGAATAAGGCTGAGATGCACTTCATAATAAATGGCGAGGACCAGGGTGTTTGCAGCAAGGACATACCTTATAAAGGTAGACCTCTGTACGCTGTGGTCGATGTTTATGGTACTACTAAACAAGTCAGGATAGTCCAGTTGTATGGCGGTGAGTAATTGCTTCTTGCTTCACTTGCTTCCCAATATTAAAACCTTGGATCACTAGTTGTACCTGATTAGCCAGAGAAAACAAATCGGTGGCCTTAATATAAAATTTGCTACATGCCTCTCGCTATTTTTATTTAGTTGTCATACGTATTCTGCAGAAAAATTAAATTTCTTAAATTTCGTTATCTTCCTTCTATGTTCTTTTCAGAAGAAATATTCTGATGATGATTTTGAATATAAATCTGTTTCACAAAGATGCTCAGAAGGCGATACAAAATACATGCATGATTATGTCGTAAATTGAATCGCTAGTCCAATGTACGAACCAATTCTGGCCACTTGTTTCAGCAGTATTGAGCCTTCAGAGTGCCTGTCGTGACGCCATACTTCAATACACAAAGAGGAACGCTGTGAATTCGTTGCCATTACCCCAGATGCTTAAGGATTACCTTCTCCACCCAATGCAGTGATAGATCGATGAGGATGCGATCAGTGGATGAGAAGGAAACAAACAGAAAAAAAAAATACGAAGAAATTTAAACAAGTTGCGTATACAGGGATGGTTGTGCACGATGATCATTGAGGCAGGTCCTTTATTTCTATCCCATTCGCGTTTCTTCGTCACAAATCGACTCAAGACCAGAAGCATGTCCTTTTCTTCGTTCTTGCGATATCGTCGAACTAAGCAAACGCATAAAAAACTTTTGCAAAAAATATACACGTTGTACACAGGTACACACATACGTCATTCCATGAAGTCCTTGAGTTTATTGCTTAACCGTTCCAGTTAAATATGTTCTCGATCGAGAAAAATCGAGATCAAGAAATGTGTCGACGAATAACGAAACACTTATAAAAAACAAAAGCATATCTTCCAAAAGTATTCGAGGAACGTGACGAAGAAAACAAAATCGGTATTAGGGAATGAGCATAATCTAGACGTGTAAAAGCTCTCGCGAGAGCATAGAGTACCAAAAACTTTTATTTTTAACGAACCAAAATATCGTCGCTAAAAAGATAAGAGGAATAAAAAAGATAACCGATTCTTTTCTCGCAAACGGAAACACGCATCAGGTACACAGCATTATGAAAAGGATTGTGCAGTCGAACAAATAACACTTTGTCTTACAAAGTTTACGGATGCAAATTCCGTTCACAGAAATGTTATATATTCTATGCAATACCTCGTATAGTTGTGCAGGCGTATTTTTCGTTTTTAATTACAATTGTACATTCGCAAGAGCTCACGCAGGTAGCTTACAGTAAATAAAAAAGAATCTTTGTTGGGTATCCTGCGCGGCCCGGAATTGAGTGTGAGTTAGAATAATCGAGGGGGGAAAGGCGGAGAGCGAGCGAGGGAGGCGGGAATAGAGGGAGAGTAATATCATTCGACGTACATACGCTCTATTCGTTACATGTGTGTATGACCCGATGAGATTAATTACGAGGACAATTGGAGTTATGAATTTTTGAAAATAAATCTATTTGTAATAAAAAATGAAAAAAATAAAACAAACGGAGAAAAATACGTAGCGATTATTCGTATCTCTCTGATGGAATAGAAAATTTATTAGCAAGAAGAACTACCAACTGTGATTATTATTATTCACATTACATAAGAGTCATTGAGACATTGTCGTCCAACGATACAAATGCCAACGTTGTAATCTTAATGCAAAGCCATTATTTTTAGTTCTACCACTTTGGCTTTTATTTCATATCAATTTTTCACTGAGCTCCACTATCGGTGATTTCACTGATAAATAACCTAGATGACGGTGTAAGTGAGGATAAAGTGAAGAGAGATGATGCAGCTGAGAAAAAGAACGGACTCCACGTGGATTGTTTGTGGAGCTCGGAATTCGCACGATTTCCCGTTCTCATCAGGTTTATGTTTAAGATCCACAGATGCTGCAGAACGGAGCATGTCCAGTAGCAGATATTCGCCAACTTTCTTTCAGACTATCGACAACATCGGCCAGATAATCATATCGGGTATGGAAAACTCAACACTAAACATTAAACTCAACATTAAAACTGTCTTGAATTTTCATTTTGTATCAATTTTTTTGCTTTCCAATTATATTGCTATTTATTTTCACATACATCCGCAAAGCTTGCAAGCTATTACAAGTCTACCCTGTTATTATGCATACCTGTTGGTAGAGGAGAAGAACCAAATATAGGATATTGGGCTATCTCAAGATTTCGACAAGAGTTTTTGATTTTCTACACTAATGATTAACTATAAGATGTAGCTACTTCAAAATTTGGGGTTGCCTAGCAACACAATCACACAACAGTGATGCGATTTTACATTTCGCCGGGGTGAAAACATATTTCTCCCGTTCAAGAGCCTAGTTTTCACTGCGCCAAGTCTAACTGTTTTTCGTTATTTTTAGTGAACACAGCATTTATTTTTTTTATCAAATATATAACGATCACGAAAAAACCAATATGTACTTGGATGAGAAAGTTTTGCGAGTTTGAGAGAAAGTTCTCAAAAGGTTGTGCCAAACGTTAATAACTTGTCAAATATCAACTCATAGAAGCTGATCGTTTGGCACTAACTACAAAGTTTAAATAATAAATGTTTCATTTTATTTTATATAAAAGTAGTCCCCTCATATCGTATATCGGTTTATTGGCATCCTCTTTGAAAACCATAATTTCCGTTCTTTTATGTAAAACATAATATAACATAAAACAATAAAACGAAGTGTGTTCAATAATTATCACCATTTTGTTATACATAAAATGTAAACAATAAAATCGTGAAGTTTAAAGACCTTCACAATTGTTTGCTTTTTTTTTTAAATAAAAGTATCACTTTTTCCCGTCTATTGACGTATCACGAGCTCATGCAAACAAGTGAGAAAAAAGTGGAGATCGTCACAGTATGATTATGACGAATTGTGTTTTTTTTTTCGATTTCGAATTTTCATTAAGAAAGCCAATAAGACTCTTGTTGCACCTCGGGTTCGCCCGGTGGTAAAACGATCGTTAACATAATGAGATAAATTAGAAACGAGATGACGAAGCACAGGCACTCGAGGATTGCCGCCAGCTCGTGCCAAGTACGATCCCTCGTGTTTGCAGCGATTTGTCCATTCGATTCGCTGTCCTCGAGTATAGCAGTGTCCTTCTTCCTCTCTGAGAGGCTCAGTGTGAGTAATCCACCGATCGGAGAGTTGAGAATCAACGTTGTGCTTGACGTCAACCATTGAGGAGCAGATACACTGGTAGCGCGCAATTTACGAAGCAAACACGTCAATATCAATGCCGTCGCTGCCAATATGATGGAGATCTCGTAGAAAACGACTGCAAAAAGAATAACGTTGTCAGAACCGTGATACCTTTCAATGCTGGGATTTTCGTAGCGGAAACAATGTTTCGCAAAATTAACTTGCTCGTAGCATTGGAAACGTTCAGACTTGATGACAGAGAAATGCGCAAACTTCCAACTTGCGCATT